>JABCKT010006493.1:0-88535 GCA_018858115.1 Tephrocybe rancida
ATCGGCTCGATTCCTCTCGATTCACTCCGATTCGGCTCATTTTGGCTTGTATTCGCTCGACGGACTTTTCACTGGGAATGAGATCTGAGAGCCGACTACTAAGAGTTGACCTGGAGTTGACTAATTTGAGCCAAGTCGATGCTTGTGCGGAGCAACCGGGCCGCCATACCGTATGCACATATTTGGCATTATCCCTGAAGATTAGCAGCTGACAATAACGCCTGAAAATTACAAGTTACCAGATTTCTTGACCCGCAGGCTACTCATGTCTAGCCTTGCCGCGCAGCTCGCGCAGAATGCTTCTCTCAACACCGCTCTACTAGTCGACAGGTCTCGTCGGAAGGCAGCGGAGTCGTATCTTTTCACTGGCCGTGAGGCCGACCAATACGACTTGGAATCTATACATGCACTTGGTGTCAATGCGCTGCTTCATTTAGCTCAATTGAGCCCTTCGTTGAGGAAGTATGAAGATCAGCTGTTCTCAGACTATGCAAAGGCGTCGGATCGAACTCTTCTATCGACAGAAGCGAATGCGCAGCTGGATGCAGGAATTGGGGCTTTCCTTGCATTGCTTGGGTCCTATGTCATGGAGGCGCCCACTGGCAAAATACTTGAGTGGCTTGTGCGCAGATTCAGGTACGTATCAATGACCCGTCTAGTCGATATTGGCTTAAACACCCTCCTGCAGAATCAATGAGTTCAATGTTGAAGCTGTCCTCTCTCTCTTCCTCCCTTATCACGAATCTCCCCACTTCACAAAAATGCTATCAATACTGCACATCAAGTATGCCAAATCTTTCTGGCCTCTACGTCCTACTGATCCATGTTTAGGCAAAATTCCACCTGGAGTTTTCTTCTCCCTTTTAAATCCGCCGCTCAAAATTTGCCGCGCATGTCGCTTGTCACTGAAATGCTACGTAACACGGACGTATCGCGCTTCGTCACATCACTGCTACCCGCCGCTCTCAAGGACAAGCGTTCACATCGCGTCCTATTGGCGTTCAACGCTGCTTGCCTTCACGATTTCATATCACGAAGCCAAGCGATAGACGCGGAGACCATCGCCTATCTACTACCAGCCTTGTTGGGACCTTTGCAGAGCAAGGTTCCCATTAAAAATGCCATCGTGTGTACTTTCCGGTTTCTTGCCCGTGACTTGACTCATGATACTTGACTAGCTTGGATCCTACGTTCTCTTGGCTGCCTTATCCCAAAAATGCCGCATCGCACCGGCTGCACTCAGTATCATCGTGAACACGATGACTACTTGTGCTGAGCACGTTCTTCCCCAACAATATATGAATGCTATATTGTCTCTTTGTGAGCCACAAGACGAACTAGAGAGCTTCTCTGAGGCCACACTAAAAGCGGTCCTCCGTATACCGTAGGTTTATTAGCTTATTCTGAGACCTGGTTTGACCTTCCTTCTCAGGAGTATCGAAAAAGAGCTTAGAGCTGCCTGTAACTGGATCGGGGTTGAAAAAATCCTCAATCCATTGGTCCGTGGACTCCTGCAAAAGTAAGCGAACCACCTCCTGTGATATTGACAATTTCTCACTCTCAACACAGCTTAGATGAGGATCGGGCGGTGTCTGCCCTGGAAGCTCTCATCGCAACATCAAAAATCCCTCAAGCTGTTATTCGACAAGCCACAGCACAATTGATCCAATCTATACTTACTGAGAATGTTCCTTCAGAGGCAACAACAGCACGTCGTCTTCTTGCCGCCATACAGCAACGCCACCCGGTGGCTTTCCAGGAATCAATGGACAACGTGACTCAAGAAGAGGACGTTGAACAGGAAATTGTCAACCAGCTCAGAATTTCCCTCACTGTTGTTCGTATACATGTACCTGCTCAGTTCTTCGATATTGACAAGAAACATCACAGGTTGGGAATATGGACACAGGTTCCAGCCAAGCTGATAGCATTGACATGGTTTTGGCTTCCACGAACGCTGCTCCCAAGGTCCGTGCTGCAGCAGTGACTGATTTGTTGAGTCAACTATGCCAAACAAGCGTCTTAGCCGCCGATACAGTATGTCTTTCTCTTTCTACTGCCTATATATACCTCTGAGCGTAGTGTCACAGAAGTCTATCCATTCAGCTCTACTTGCACGTGTTCAAGACACGAACCAGAGCGTCATCGATACCCTGTACAACAAGCCATCGACAATCCTCCCAGTCTTGTCTGGCGAACCAATGACCTATGTCAGCTATCTGTCGACCACTCTGGCTGCCCCGGGGTCCAAGCCAAAGCGCAACCTCCTGAGAGCGCATATCGCCTTCCTGAGTACACACTTCAGCCCTGCAAACCCACCCCTAGCGGACAAGGCTTTCCAAAAGATTGTCTTTCCCTTCCTCTTGTTTTCGAAACCGCGGCAACATAGTGCGGAGGTTGTATGGGATATCATAGCTAGTCAGAAGGCTGACGGTGTCCACGAATGGCTTGTGGGATGTGGCCCTGTAGTCACCGAAGAACGTGCAAAGGATACTACCGATGCTGTCGAGAAGATGAGCAACATAAACATGGCATTTTCGACTCATATTGCTCGTAAGCTTTCCTAGACTTTTTCGAAAATTCCTACGTACTCACCTGTTCAAAAGGTAATATTCTCAAGTCCAATAACTATTCGACCCACTTGGAAACTCTTATCGCGAAGCTGAAGGACGATAACTCCCACACCAGGGTTCTTGGCTATCTGATCGCCAGAGCTCTCTTAACGCAGCTCTCTGGCGAGCATCAAGTCGAGGCTGGCCACAGAGTTTTGGATGTCATCGACGTCGCAGAACTTGAAGGGATGGAGGGCTTCCCACAAGAGATAGAAGACTTCATCGGTGATGCCACACTGTTCAAAGTTACCGTAACGAAGCCAAGCAGCAGGAGCACACTTCAGCGATTGCAACTGGGAGTTGTTGCTCTGTTGCCATCTATACAACGCCCAACGGGACTCATTTTGAACTGGTTGGCCAGCAATCCAGAGGTGCGTTGCCGGCCGTTACCCAGCAAGACATATGTACTCACTTAGGCGATTCAGACATCTTCAAATGAGCGAGGTTCTCGTTACGTGGAGCTTATCCGCAAGGTTTACAAGCTGGCGAATGTGTCCAGCTCTGTCCCAGACTTCACCACTGGCGTTCTACAAACACTTTTCATCAATCTCAAAAGCGATGCTCTGGCTTTTTTGGCAGGAATCTGGACAGATTCTACCGATATTGGTGGATCTAACGACCTTCGCACGGTAGCTTTGAACCACGCTGCCGCATTCTTCCAAGCTCACGTTTTGGAGGATGATGGAGTCGACTTCCAAACCATTCTCCCGGCTCTACTTGTTGCACTTCAAAGTTCCGATGTTGAGCAACGAAACGTCGCATTGACCTGTATATCTAGTCTTCGCCAGCTAGCGGACCGGAAGTTCACGACAGTCTATGGGTTCGACGTTATATATGGCGCAAGCGAAGGTATGGCTTCTGTTCACGCTTCTGAAACATACACCTGATCGCGCCTCGGCAAAGATCAAATCCAGTACTTGGACCGTGACGACCTCAAGACTTATCTCAGTGCCCTTGTGGAGCATCGTGATCACCTCTCACACGACGTTGAGTACATCAAGGTGTTCCACCAACAGCATCTGGGCAAGAACAAAAGTGATAAGAAGAAAAGCTTAGAGTGAGAGGTCTCTGTTTGTCAGGCCTCTGTGGTCGCTGATCTTCATATCCAAAGATACAAGCGCCGTATCCTGTGCTTCATCATCTCCCACGTCAACGCCCTCGCTTTCCCCACTGCCCAAATTGCGCTTCTCAAGAGTATTGGTGCCATCTCTGACAGCGCCAAGGCAGAAATTCTGTCACCTACCATCAAAAGCCTGGTGGCCTCCAAGAAGCGCAATGTTGTGTTGCAGGATCTATCTGACCTAGTCATGTCATTCTTTGATGCTTCAGTAGCCAAAGATCTTAATGACGAGCAAGGGGCGTTGTGGGATGTATATGTCTCCGTCATGCGTTTCCACTTCACGCCAGGTACATACATCCATCGCCAAAACACACGTGTTACTGAAATCTTTGTAGCTGCTTCTATTTCATCGCAAGAAAACATCGCTCGAGCGCTCGAGGTCGGACTTTTCTCTGCGTTAAGTGCAGAACGCAAGTTGTCTCTTTGCAATTTACTTCTGGAAATTGGGGCGCACGATACGGATGCTGTGAGTTCTGCTTAACCCATCAGATGTTTTTGGATATGTGCTCAGTTCATCTTAGTATGCCGCTTGCAAGCAGCTATTGATCCGTCTTGTGGAAGATGTGCCGTTGATTGTACATATCCTTGGATCACTTCAACCCTCATCCGATGGCAGTGGCCAGCCTGCAATGAAACGCGCCAAGACTACCTAGTGCGTTGCTTTCTGACACTACTCGGCAGCTTCTCATCGTGCTTTCAGCACTTCTGAGGACACAATGCCACGCCTTGGCCTCTTTGTGGAAGTTTTGGGAGCAAGATCTTTGCCAGGATCCCTTGATCTCATTTCGAACTTACTGGAGACGCTCAACCGCGTGTCACAGTCGGCCACAGCTGCTCAGACAGATGTGAGCTACACAGAGCAGCTTTTAATGTCCGCCATAGAGAACGCTGCGAGCAAAGTAGTGGCAAGTTGCATGCTTAATTCACAACATCAATTCCTGATTGTTCGTTTATTTAGGAAATTCCAAACCTCACTCCGAGTGTGATTCGCTTAGAAATACTTGTGGAGCTCATACGAGGTACGCTCGATTCAGGTCATGTATTTTCCTTATTCACTCGGTATCTTTAGTTTCGGACAATCCGCAGACCTTCCACCAGGCATTGTTTCTTATGGCAAACCTGGCTCGGTTGGCACCAGACTCTGTGCTTCATAATGTCATGCCTGTCTTCACGTTTATGGGTTCAAACGTTTTCCATAGAGACGATGCATACAGCTTCAAGGTGGTGCAACAGGTGACGCTATCTCGTTCTATTCAGTATTCAGCTCCATTAATTTCGCTCCCCAGACTGTCGACAGCATTGTTCCCGTTATGGTTGCATCCCTTAAACGTTCCCATGTACATCCATTGGACCTGTACATTGGTTCTAAGGACTTCCTCAGGGTCTTCACCGACGCAGCCAATCATATTCCTCGCCATCGCCGAACAAAGTTTGTTTGGATTTCTTTTTGATGGTTCTACTTTCATTAATTCTTCTGCAGCTTCTTTGCCCATCTTACTGATGTATTGGGCTCCGGGGACTTCCTTCCACCAGTGTGCATGCTGCTTGTCGAGAAGGTCGCTAATCGAGTTATCAAGCGAGATGCGGGAGAGATTCAAGCGTCGTTCTCTCTACCAGCGGCAGTGCTTCAACACAACCCCGCTTCGCTGCAAATTCGTGTACGTGTTTTCCATGCCTTTTTTTGCAATTCGCTTAACAACATCACAGACCCTTACAATTTTGCTGCATGAGAGCAAGCGTCTTGCGAATCGTATACTTCATCCAGACAACGCCCAGCCGACATTTTTGGAAGTTTCATCGTAAGGAATCCAAACAACGAGATATTGACTTACTAAGATGAATCAACAGGGAGGACGCGTCGAACATTTCACTGACGACGCTTTTGCGACGCAGGTCTCAGGCTCTCATCCTTTTCGTCGGCCACGTCTTGAAGCCTTCTGTGCCTGGGTCAAGTGCCTCAAAAGAGGAGCTTAGTCAGCTCGTAGAGACGCTCATCTCCCCCGCAACGCTGCAGGCGGGCATAACTTCCGAAGGCAAGATCGACGAAATAAGTCAGGCTGCCCGAACATGCCTGAATAAAGCACTCAGTATCATGGCGGCATCAGACTTCATCAATGGGATCTCGTCGATGATCGAAGCTAAAGATAAACTTGTAAGAGACTTCGTATTATACTATTGGTCTCTTCTTAACCATTTCTTCAGGTTCAGAGTGGTGCTCTGGAACTCCTCAGCGACCGTTTACCTCAAGTCACCGACAAGACACGCGTCAGCATCGTTCCTATTATCGTCAAAATCACCGGCGTAATCCGCAATCTTCTATCATCACAAGCAAATGAAACCCTCACACGGGCGGCATACAAAGCTTTGAGGTCTATAGGCTTGACGATGTGCCCTAGCGAAGAATCTTGCCTGACTGAGGTTGTACCCTTGATGTTGATCTCTATAAGAGGGCGGAATGTTGCATCGGCTGCACTGTCGGCTCTGTCACCTCTTCCGTATGTATTGAACATTATGAAAGGGTTTTCATAGCAATCTCACACTGTCAACTAGAACCAAAATTGGGCCCCGAATCATCCCTCATTTCCGTGAAATCATTGCTGAAACTGTGGCCATCATACGCGAAGGTACTTCCGGTATGCAGATTTTGACCTCACCGCGACTTGCGCTCACCTATGAACCTTCAGTCATCACGGAAGATGCCTACTCCGTTCTCCACGGACTTCTCATTTCCATTCCAACGTTTTGGGGCCCTGGTGAGATCACCCAGATCATTATGCTCTACGTGGAACATTGCACGTCCACATCGAACTCGCCATCCCAAACTATGTTGAGCCTCATGAAGGCACTCGCTAAACGTGCACCTCCCAATGTTCTCCTCCCTGCGTTAATTGATTTATGGACCTCATTAACGGCGTCTCATCACTCGGTATATCCCGCTCCTACTGCTGGCTGCCTGGTTACTGAAATATTGCCCAGGAGCGTTTCATCGCATACTTTGACGTACTTGCGAGATCATTGCGCAGTGCGGCCCGCCCGGCAATATTGGAGCATGGTCGTCCGTTGTTCAAAGTCTTCTTAGAAGGGTTTGATCTTGCCCATGCAACCGGGCCCGATGTATATATATTTTTATTCATTTATAGGTGGCGTTATACTAACTCAGTGGCGTTCTAGGCGGAAGCTCGCGCGATCCTGGCTTTCCAGGAACTGGTGGTCAAACTGAATGAGGCCGCGTTCCGACCCCTCTTCCGTCGTCTGTACGACTGGGCTTTCGCGAACGATACTGGTAATGATTAATTTCGCCACCGTATGCGCAAGGCCGTTTCTAATTCTACGCCATTCTCATTTCAGATGACAGCTCGAAGAAGATCACTTTCTGCCACATCTACATTGCTTTGCTCGATTTCTTCAAGGTAAGCCAATGCCTAATAGCGTTACGTCGCCGCCTGACTCGACTGCCCATGAAGGGCTTGATGAATCCGTACATGTCCTTCTTGCTAGCCCCATTTGTCGAGACCCTGAGGTCCTACACGATGGGTGCGTCGGACGACCCATCCTTGTGGGCCGGCGTCGTCGAAACGCTCACGAAGAGTCTATCCTGCGACGACGGAGGTACGGCGTCCCTTCCCCTTATGCTTCATTCTATTTCCTCATCTCCCGCAGCATTCTGGCGCGACGACAAGTTGCGGCAGCTCGCGGGCCCACTCGTGCAGCAGCTCCCCGTCTGCCTGAAGGCCACTCCCGAGTCGAAGACGGCCGTGCAAGACTGCCTCGTTGCGCTGGTGGACAATGTCACGGACGACATGCTCCTCAAGTCTGTCAACCTCGACGTCCTCATGCACACCCGCTCCGACGACGTCAGGCTGCGCCTGCTCGCGCTCACCTGTTCTGAGAAGCTCTGGAGGGTACACGGCGGCAAGCTCCTCGGTCAGTTCTCGCTCATCTCTCTGTCTGCACTCGTTGATCATTCTTTCTATTCTACTGTGGCTCATATATAGGTTTCGCTACCGAAACGACCACCTTTATCGCAGAATGTACCGAAGACGAAAATGACACGGTCGTACGGGAGTCCTTCAAGCTGAAAGATGCGGTGGAGAGCGTAGCAGGGAACATAAATGGGCTGTGATAAATTTATGAAACGTGCTTGAAGTTATAGAACGAGCTTGTAGATGAGATGAGATTTAGTAGCACAACAAGGGTGAGAATGAAAATGAAAGTTACAGTAGCGCTCGGTAGCAACTAGAGGGGGACATAGTAGGTTGCGGTGGGTATATCACAGTGAAATTTATACCAATAGAAATATGTATATCATTTCGATGCTTCAAAATCAACGATGGAGCTATTCAAGGTGAGCTCCAGTTAACTCCTTCGGGTCAGCATTTCGGCCGTCATTCCAACTCCGCCACCGGTACGCCATCCCTAGCACTTCGGCCTTAACGTTCAACCTCGACGCCGTATATCTCCTCTGCTGGATGGAGACTGGGTACCCTCGATTGCCGTGTCAGGCAACCTTGCACGGTTATTCCTCTCACCGCGAGCCGAAGCCTTTTCCGTTACTTCGTCGGTCAACTTAGATCTGGCGGCACTGGGAACTTGAATGCTAGGACATCTGACGCGCGAGAACGGATAGAAGAGGTCTGCACCCACTGGAGAAAAAAGAGGGAGCACGCCTGGATTATGCGTTGGCGCTCTTAGGTGAAGGAGTATGTGGCCGTCTGAATGTGTGCGTTCTCGTCTGTTCTCGTTCCGTGGCGTTAGATGTTTGATGCTGGTGATAGCGTTGTGCAGATTGCTTCCTTTGGTTTCTACGTCAGCGTGGCTTCGGCGAAAGACTGTCGCCGGTTGCTGCTTGACTTCTATTCACGTTGGTCGGGGCAGATCGAGCAGATGCCCACCCAATTTTGACACCTTTCTGACCATCGGCGACATAATGAATGGTGCACGAGGCCTGACCGCGCCACTGTGAGCGTCAGCTGGGTACGATGGCCCCTTCTTGGCTGTCAGTTTACCTTTGACAGCGCTTTTTTCCTGCCTTCGCCGTCTTCCAGGCGTCGAGGCCCGCCCCTTTCTACGAGCAGAATCAGCTGGGAACGCAGCTGTGCATCCGTATATAAGCTCCTGTAATTGGACTGAGATCATTAGCTTTCGCTGAACCCCCACCTCTACTCTCAGTCTTCTGTATTTTCTACTCCACGAACTTGTCCCTGAAACGTTAAACGCCCCGAGTCCCCGACCTCATTTAGTCGTATTGTGCGGCCCTCTTCTTTCTATTTATAGGTGTACTTACTGACGACCTATCCACAGGCATAACCCCTCCGACCTCTCTGTCTTTTGCATTCCCTTCACCGATGGCCACCCCTCCTGTAAATGAGCCTCGCGTTGTTTTCCCCACTCTGTGACTTACTCCCTGAGCGCAATAGATCATCCCTCCCGTCTCTGGCTCAACAGCTGGCATCAAATCTCCTGCGGGAGCGCCGATGTATCCCGCAAGCATGATCTACTTTGAGAACAAATCGGGGAACGATGTAACCGTTTATCGAATCGACAACACTGGGGGTCGCGCCCGTGTGCCAATAACTGTTTCTAACGGTTCGAGCAACTCGCAGCCTACAGACCCTGGTCATATTTGGGTTGTCGTCTATCCATCTGGCTTCGAACAATACTACAAGGCGACAGCCCCGCCGGGGAGGGTCGTCATTGAACCCGAGCTTCCTCTGGAGTCCGGGAAGACGTACTTCTTCTACTCTGTTGCAGTCGAACTCCCTCTCTGTAGTTATGGACCCGCCGGTAGCTGTTTTCCAAGTACGCCATTTCGATCTATTTAACAAGCTGAACCACTAGTACTAAGATTGTTGCTTACTAGCCATACGCTCCGATTACCCGCGATACGTAACAATCGCCCAGGTAAGTGCTTGTTTTGGGTCACAAGCCGTCTGGGTTGAGAAGCTGACCTGCTTATGCTAGTGGAGAGCCAGTAAGACCGCGAGTGGAAAGTGGACTTTGCAGAATGTGTACTCATCTCCTGGGTACCTCGCCTATAATGGTAACTTACTTGTCGATGCTCACATCCCTTACGAGTGGGATATTGTTCGTGATCCCGTCGAGGGTATCAGGTCAGTGTAAACCCGTCGGTCATCTGCATCTATTTTTGAAGTTCTAACTTGTACGCACAGAATCCGTGTCCCCGGGAAGAATCTGTGTATATCGTCGGTGGGAAACATAGGCGTTAATACTGTTACGCCAAACGAGGGATATTTGCCTTGCAGTTTGAAGGCCGATAGTCCTGTTAGAGACTCTCAGCGATGGAGAGTTCAACCTGGCAAGTCCCATCGATTTTTCACCTGCTGAGTGTCGTTGTAATAGGTGACTTTATTTAACAGCTTGATCACCCGCGCTAACGAACCGCTGCCCCCGCCCTCTGAACTGTTGCCTTGACCCTCTTATCTTATTTGATATGGACCATTCGACTTTTCCTACGACATAGTAGTTTCAGAACCTTCATTTACCCACAAAGTTAAGCCCCCTCAAAGCCGTAACTCGTTAGTACAGCTCTTCCTTCAGTGTTCTTCTTCCCTTTCGTCCCTTGAATGTATTCCCAACGTTTGAAGATATCGTCTTTCCTCAAGACTCGGCATTCGAGCTTCAAAGCTCAGCGACTGGGGGATGCCAAATCATGTCCTCAAAGTAAGAAGTAGTATCTAGGACGAGGAGGCCGAGAGGGGGCGGTACCCAAATCTGTCAGTGGCTTTCTTTTGCCTCGGGCGTTTGGAAGAGGATGCTTGGTTAGCACAGGTATGCATAGTACCCATATTTACATGATAAAGAATTGGTCCTAAGTTGCAGGTGGGAAACGACTACTAATTCAAACCATTCGGCGATCCAAACGGGACTTGGTGCATTGAAGGAGATCACGACCCAGCTTTCGGCATGGTTCGACAAGAAATAAAGGTTCAGGGAGGAAAACAACAACGACCCGCTTCAAAAAGCGGGTCACGTCCAGTGAACTAAAAGCAAAAACACAGGCATGAGCGGCTGACATGCACTCTGCGGTATAACGATAATTGTGAGGCGGAGCCTCGAGGGACATGACAGCGGTCGAGGATTACAAGTAATTGATCCCGTTAGCATTGCAGGTCATATGGGCGGTGGCACTCGGGTATCCCTCTCCCGTAAACCACCTGCGGCACACTGTTATCGACTTCGATATTAGTGTACAATTCCTCCCCATGTCGGGCCGATACGATCCTTACGACGCAAGAGGCGCAGGCCACAAGTCGGGACGAACGACCTCGAGGACGATCCCGACCGGCGAGGGCACGAGCCCGTCCGACTTACTCGTCCAACAAACAGTGTGCAGGAGCCTTGCAATTGTCAAATTTTTGTTTATTCAAACTTCAGTCATTCAAATGGCAGCGGTGACAAGTAATGTAATCTGATCTTTCCGTCCGACAAGTTATGTTTATATCAAATTTGAGGACGTATCATGTCAAGTCGCTGCAACTACTACTTTGCTTTCTGCATCAAACCAGTCCTGTATAACATTTATCCCGCAATCCTCTCGAAGCTTTGGAAAGGGCGGGCGGAAAATGAGTGCGAGATGCAGAGCGCGCCCTATGTAGCGTCCTATCATTGCGTGCATGCTGAAGACGTGATGATATATCATATAGGTCAGTGGATTGTAGGAAGTTGTATATCACGACTGTGGTTGTCATTGCAGACCTGTGAGATAGGCCTGCTTTGGAGACTGTCACGGTCGTCCTGATGAAGAAGTTCCTTGGGCGGGCTTCAAAACCCAATTTGGGATGGGGGTAGATTGTGTATCCAGCACTCATGGTGTTCCTTATCCATGAGCTCTTCACTATCGCCGATGTTGATAATACTACTGTTTTGTTGCATGCTTTGGAAAGGGCGCAGACGGCGTGAGTTGGGTTTCAGTTTGAGGCCAGTGGGGGTCGTAGGGGTAAAGGGGGGTAGTCGTTCTGGAATTGAGCTTGAGGTGGGAGCGTTGTACGGCATAAAAGTACACGTATCTTTGGATGGGTAATAGAATAAGGATTGTGCAACGTGTCGAACAAAGTCTGAAGTGAAAATATGTGGACAAGATACGCAAGAACCACGAGTCGGACAGTGTCTTCGAATTCCTTAATTATGACGACCGTAGGTTCAGGAAAAGGAGAGCGTATAACTTGAGCGGGGTGTGTTCCGCAAAACGGTACTTCGGAAATCAAGTGAATGAGAAGTGAGTGCATTGCGACCGGCGAGCAGTTTGGGAAGGGCGGGCTGGTAAAAAATGCATCAATGGATTATCTATCTGTCAAAGCTTATAAATCACACACAAATCTGACGGTCATCCCTCCACTATGAGTTGAGTATCGAACACGGCAGGGCCGTATAGGATACTCTTCAGTTGTTCAAAGTACGCCGGTGCGGGAATGTCCTTCTTCTCCAGCTCTTCGCGGCTATCACTAAAGGCCTCCCAGCCAAATGAGATGACGATGTACGTGCGGTCCTCAAGCATCCCTACGACGGGTGGATGCTCATGACTATCCACGTTTCTTTCTAGGAGCCTGCTGATCACGCGATCGGACACGCGGACGACGACATCTGGGTCGTTGTTTTGACTACGAACGGCTTCTTCGACTTTGGCTCTGTCGACGCCGTAGCCCAGCACGTATCTCGGATTAGCCTGACACACATCGGCAATCGTCAGTATCAGCAGCAACATGACTAAGGCGTAACACACCCCATTCATGCGGACGCGGTGGGTTCGGTGGGTTGCTTGGACGGTGGTGCGCGAGCGAGGGTGGCGCTGCAGGGGTTTGGCGCTGTTATGCGGTTTACGCCGAGGGCCTTGAAGTTATTCCAAATCTAGCAACTTAGTCACATGACCTCTTGCGCTCTAGTACAACGCGAAGTTCAAGCTCAAAGATCGGGGACGTGTGGAAGGTAGCATTCAGAATCAGAGGGCTCGGCAGGCCAAATTGGTGTGTATATGTAACATACATAGTTACATAAAGAGACAATTACTGGGCCAAATTGAAACAAACTGTTCTTTGTCGGCCTTTCAGTGCTTCAAGGACTCTTCAAAGTTTGGCTTTCACTCCAAACGCGACAGGCGTCACGTCTCAGCGAGCGATATTAGATACGCACTCCATTTTACGAAGCGGGCGGGCCCACCCATCTGGCTATCACCCTCCTGCTGATTGTTCTTTCTATTCTACTACGACATATATACAGGTTCTGCGGCCAAGACGGCCACCTTCATCGCAGAATGTACCGGGGACGAGAAATAACACGGTCGTACGTGAGTCCTTCAAGCTGAAAAGATGTAGTGGAGGGAACATAAAAATGAGTTGTGAGATGTGATAAAATTTCGTGAAGCGACGTGAAATGAAATAGGTAGAACAAAACGTGTAGATGAGATTGAGATTGAGATTGATATGGAATAGATAGCAGCACAACAACAGGATCATTGAATGGGAATGGGAGAAATGGGAATGAAAATTGTCAGTAGCGCTTGGTAAATAGAGAGGAATAAGGATTAGGATGCGGGGGGTATATCTAGTGAAAATGTAACAGTATAGGGAGATATGTATATCATTCCGAAGCCTCAGATCCACGGGTGGTGTCTCCCTCAAGGAGCACCTTCTCAATCGCCATGCACTGCGATATGAGCTGCATAATAACGGGGCGGCCACACGCGTTGTTGATGAACGGCGTCTATACGCACATTACCCATCAGTAAACATCCAATAACCATTCCCACAACAGGGGCGGGGCGGGGCACAAACGCACCTTGGCAAGCTCACCAGGCCCAGGGCGCGAGCCAGGCGGCTCAGAGCACATCCTCAAAAAGACATGGTACGCAGGCGAGTACATCTCGGGCTTGCTCAGCGGGGGCCAGCGCTCCGCGAACTGCTGTGTCTCCGCGAAGGGCGGCTCCGCCTCTGCCATCTCCCACACCGTCGCGCCGAGCGACCACACGTCTACCTTGAGGGCATCGTACGGCGGGCTACATCGTCAATTGATTTGATGAGTTTGGGAAGGGAGGAAGGGGAACGGGGAAGTACGCACAAGCGGATCTCGGGCGCCTGCCAGTACGCTACGCCGGCGGGGTCTGTGCGCATGGGAGACCCAGGCGGGACTTGCACGGCGTTGCTGAAATCGGCTTTACGTTGCGTCAGTACCATTCACTTCTCTACAAAAGGAATATAAGGCGACTTACTGAGCTTCAAAACCCCCTTGTTGTTAATCAACAAATTGTCCGAGCGCACGTCCCGGTGTGCTATACGGTGGCTTTGGAGGTATTCTAGGGCTTGCAGTACCTGTTTGTGCCCTCATCAGCTCTCGTTTCAAAAGACCCAAATCACAAAAGAAAAACAGGAAGTCCTCCTCGAACCAAAGAAAGCAAAGCAAAGACCAAAAACGCTTCACTCACATCACTCGCAAACCGCGCAACAGTCCTCTCCGCCAGTATCAGCCCCTCCGGCACCAGCCCCACCACATCCGCCAAGCTCCGCTCCATAAGCTCCATGCGGATCCACAGCGCGTCCTCCACCAAATCCACATACACCGCCTCCATCGCGAGCACATTCTCGCACCCGCCCATCCCCGCGCCCCGCATCAGCCCCAGCTCCCGCTCCAGATCCACCAGCTTCGGGGACCCGCTCGGGAGGATCGCGACGCTCTTGATCGCGACGACCGTCGTGCGCCCGGCCTCGAGGTCCGCGCGGTCCGCCGCCGCGACCGCGGGGGGCAGGCGCAGCTGGGATATGGAGGGGTGCGGGAGGAGGCGCGCGGCGAAGACGCTCCCGGATTCGCCCTCGGCTATTTCTTGGAGGTCGAGGTAGAAGGCGCGGGGGTCGACGGTGTCGTCGATGTGCGCTTCGAGCGGGCGGACGACGGAGGAGAGCCAGCCGCGGTAGCGCTGGAAGGGGGAGAGGGGCGTTAGGGTGTGTGCGGTGCTTGGGGCTGGGGTGAGTGTTGTGTGGAGGCGGGAGGGGGAGGGGGAGAGGGGCGGGGGGGAGGAGGAGATGGTTATTCGCGGGCGGGCGGGGTGCTCTTGGTCTTGATCCTGCTCATGCTCCCCTCCCTCGTCTCCCGATTCGTCGTCCCGTTCGTAGCGGTCCTCCTCCTCCTCGGACACATCCTCTTCCTCCTCCTCCTCATCGCTCTCATCCCCATACCCCCCATACCCCACCCCCCTCCCCATCCCAGCCCCCGTCCCCCCAAACGTATCCGTAACGCTCCGCATATGCCTCGCCTCCTCCGCCAGCCCTCCCCCTCCCCTTTCCCCCCCTCCCCTCCCAACCCCAACCCCAACCCCGACACTCACAGCACTCGCAGGGGCCTCATCCAAATAATACATCAAGCTCGAATCCAGGCCCTTATCCTCCCCCTCCGCGCCCTCGAGCCCCACCTCCACCCGCAGCCCCACATCCGTCGTCGGCGTGGGGTGCGTGCTCCCGCTCCCAGAGGAGGAGGAGGAGCTCAGCGGGGACGGCTGGTCCCGGTCCCTTTCCCTTTGTTCCCTCTCCCTCTCCCTGTGCTCCCGGTCCCTTTGCTCCTGGTCGAGGGAAGCAGTGGCAGCGGTACCCAAAGGAGAAGGCGTAGGAGGAAGCGGCGCAGGCACAGGCGTAAGCGGCACCCCCGACGGCTCCCTCCGCAACACATACGCGCTCGCGCGCCGCACGACGCTCACGCTCCGCACCATCGCGATCGTCGCGGGCTCCGCGAGCACCGTCGACGTCGAGCTGCGGCTCGAGTCCCTGTTGCGCGCCTCCCACTCCCCGCTCCCTAGTCCGAGGCCGTCGGCGTCGTCGTCGGGGTGTTGGTGTTGGTGGGCAGAGTGGTGTTGGTGGGAGTAGGGCGTCAGGTGCGTGTTGTGCGCTTGGCTTGGGAGGAGTAAGGTGGGGGACAGGGACTCCCCGAGGGCGCTGGGGGCCATGAGCTGGGTTATGGGCCGGGCGTGGGAGAGGAGGCCCTCGATGTCGTCCCATAGCGGCGAGGCGATGGAGGGTGCCGAGTTCGGTGGGTCCCCGTCTCCCCCTTGCCCCTCTCCCTCCCTTTCCTCCTCTTGCTCCTCCTCCTCTCCCTCGTCGTCCTCTCCCACGTCGTCCTCGCCCTCGGTATCATCCTCGCCCTCCTCATCCTCCTCGTCCAAATCGTCCAAATCATCCAGCTCCTCCTCCCGTTCCTCCGGGTCCCACCGCGCCGTCCTTGCAGGCTCCACAACACTACTACTCGGACACTCCTCTCCCTCTTCTTCTTCTTCCCCTTCCTCCTCCTCTTCATCCTCCTCCCTCGTCTGTATCGGTATCGGCGCAGGCAGCGGCCTCCTCTGACCCTGGCTCCCCGCGCGCCCCACCTGCGCCTGCGCCTCCACACGCTCATAATACGCGCTATTCGTATGCGTATTCGTCTTCACCCCGAGACCCCCCAGCGCGTCCTGCGCCCCCGCGAACACGCCCCCTTTCCCAGCCCCGCTCCCACCGCTCCCGCTGGACGACGCGGCGGTGGATATGCCCGAGAGCAGCGCCTCGCCCCAGCTGGAAAGGTCCGTGCTGTCTTTCGATTTGTGCAGCGAGAGGCGCGGCGGGAGGGCCGTGAGACGCTTGGATCTTGATTCTGGCCGTTCTCGTGCGTGCGTGTGGGGGTTTGTGTGGGGTTGGGTGCGGGGGGAGGTGGGGGTGGTGTTGGGTGTGGATGTGGTGGAGGAGGGTGATGTTAGTGTTTTGGTTGACGCGGGGGATGTTGGTGTGGATGAGGAATTCGAGGAGGGGGGAGAAGCGGGGGTGGAGGGAGGAGGGGACACCGGAGGGGCAGGCGCGGGGCGTGTGGGGGCCGGGGGGGCCACCGCGTTTCTCGCTGCCTGGGTGGGCCGCGGGGGCGTTTTTTGCTGTTGTGGTGGTGGGGGGGTCTGCGTGTGGGTCGTGAATGACGAGCTGGAGGAAGCGGTCGACGCGTTCCGCTCGTGGTTGTGCCGGGCGTATCGCCGCGCCGAGTCGGGCGAGCGCGGCGTCTCTTCTATCTCCAAGTCCGAGTTTGAATTCCCATTCATATTGACATTCACGTTCACGTTCGCGCTCGGTCGAGACGGGGGCGGGATCCGCTTCTCGACGGGGTACCCGAACCCGTTCTGCGACTGCTGCTGCTGCTGGAGCGTCCCTGCCCCGTTTCCATTCGCGAGGTTGTATGAAGGCGGTGGGGACTGAGTCGGTGGCTCGTTCGTCACGTGTAGCGGTCTCCTCGGCGGGGTGCTCGGGCGAGGGGGGTTCTGGTGTTGAGGGGGCGGAGACAGCGGGTGGTGGGAGTGCGGGAGGGGGTACGGATGCGCGGCGACGGGGGACGGCGCGGGGGAGGAGCGGTCCTGGATGAAGGAGCTCACGCTCGTCGTGGTAGTGTGTGAGCGTATCGAGTGGAGGGAGGGCTGGTGCTGGTGGCTCAGCTGATGCTGTCGTTGTTCCTGTCCGGGTTCTTGGTACGCCGGGTTGTAATCGCTCGCTAATGGATGCCGCTGGGCCCCGGGACTCGTGCTCCCTAGACCCATCCCCCCGAACCCGATCGGCGATCCCAGGCTCGGTAGTGGGGGGTGTTGCAGGAGGGAGGTGGTGCGGGGCACGGGGTGGGTGAGCACCGGCTCGCCGGGAGATGCTGGACGCTCGGTGAAGAGGTATTGGGTGCCGGGGGATTTGCGGCGGGCTTGGATGTCCATGATCTCTTCGTCTGTGAAGCCTGCTTTTGAGAGGGAGGTGGTCCAGGAGGGGGGGAGGCCTGTGAATCTGTGGGGTTTGTTTGTTTTAGTGTTAGTAGGAAGGACAAGGAAGGAGACGGACCCTTCGTCAACGTGGATGTTATGCTGTGGCGAGGGCAAGTTAGTGTGGGGAGAGGACAAAAAAGGGGAGAAGGGCTCACCTGAAAGTTCCAAGGCATAGATATGCCATCGTCCTCTGCAGGCAGCTGGTACTCCTCCTGCTGTGGCGGTGGACTCTTACTCCCGCTCGCCTTTGGACTCTTCCTCGCAAACTTGAAAAACGCCGCAGCTCCCTTCTTCTTCGCGGCCCCACTGCCCCCAGGCACCGGGGGCACGCTCCCATTAGACGAGCTCGCGAGGGAGACGGCGCTCTTATTGAAGTTGAACGAGGAGAGGGAGGGGGACATCGGGAGGGGGGAGTCGGGTATTGGAGCGAGGGACGCGAGGGAGCGATTGTGTGCGCTGTGGAGGTAGTATGATGTGTCCTTTGGCGGAGGGGCAGGGGGAGTTCCCTTATTGGAAGAGGAGAATTTGAATGCTTTGAGGGAAGTGCTAAAGCGGGATGCGGCGGATTGTTTGAAGGTGGAAGCGGAGGAAGACTCGGAGTGCGTTGAGGACGGGTACGCGTGTGACATTATATTATCTGTCGTAATCAAGGCCGCATTTGATGATTATGTGTTGTACAGTGCAGAGATGGCGACGTCGGACCCAACCAGGGAGATGAACGTAGATCTGTTGTCGTCTGTTTGGCTAACAGCGTCGGGAGTTGTGTTGGACTGAGCACGTGCAACACACCTTACCCCCTGCAACACCGGGTCCTTGGAATGTGCTCAGGGGGTTACACCCTCGCAGATATCCCCTCCCGCGACATAGCTGCACCACCCACCACTCTAGGATGTTACACTTGCCAATTAACTTCCGCCACATGAAAATTCAATCGCATCTCAGGCTCCCCGTCGGTCGCGGCCACGGCCCCGGAAATGTCATCACCACCCCCCCCCCTCCAACTCAGAAGTGAAAAACCAAATGCACGCCGCATGCTGCTGAAATGAGAAACGACCATGACTATGACGATTATCGTGATTGTGATTATGATTCCTGGTGGGCGTTGCATTTT
Source organism: Tephrocybe rancida (assembly GCA_018858115.1). Classification (NCBI taxonomy): domain Eukaryota; kingdom Fungi; phylum Basidiomycota; class Agaricomycetes; order Agaricales; family Lyophyllaceae; genus Tephrocybe; species Tephrocybe rancida. Next base: position 18,600 of record JABCKT010006493.1, read on the forward strand.
CTGTCCACTGTCACCGCGTCTCCCGCGTGGCTGTTCGTCTTCATCTTGTTCGAGTTTCGCCCGCGACGTCATCGGCATGCACCGCTGATAGACGCCTGCGGCCGTGAATTGCAATTGGACACTTGCTGTCATTGTAGGTGCGGCATGGGATATGGGCTGTTTCGGACTGTATTCCGTGGTGCCATGCGTTAGACTCGTGGTGCTCCGAGCTCCAACCTCCACCACACGCGTCGGCCTCAACCCACAGCACAACATATATGACATGAACACACCGACTCGGAAAATCAACGACAAAACTCCTCCGAGTTCCTTTACAGCGACACTGCCTACCGGAGGCCGGACCTACCTCTGCGCGCATTCCTCGGAGGAGGAGGAAGCCAAGTGAGATACCGATATACAAAAAGGCACAAACACGTATATCACCCCGCCCTCCATACCCTACGCCCCAAACCCAAACCCAAACCCAAACCCAACCCAATCCACACACACCGCAATCTGACGCCTACCGTCGTTTGCGAGGGGAGAGCCGCCACCCACACCGGTGCGACTTTCGAAAACTCCGCACGTCTTGCTCCCTGGCACCAGCTGCACTCACTTCCCCATCCACGAGCTGCTCCGGGGCCGACTTGGCTTCCGGACTTCACGACGTCGCGCGTCGGGGGGGTAAAGTGCGCGTGGCGTGCTCAGCACATGCATACCCGAAACCGTGCCAGCTCGGGAAAAACGCCTACCCCAAGCCCCCACGTACTCGCAATCGTCCATTTTTCGGGGGGGAACAACAGGTTTACGAGGTTGGGTTACGGGTCTTCGATGACGCCGCGCCTTTCCTGCACCCTTCTTCTCATCCGTTTCCAAGACATCAAACTCCAGTGGCTTCGGCGCCCCGCACGGCGGGGCCGACCCACACCACCGCAGCCTATGCCACGCACACTCTACCCCACCCAATGATATGTACTTCCTCAAATTCTACATTGCCCAACACAGCGCAACGGGTGCATGCCAGTGTACATCCATCCGAGACCCGGCCCACACCGACCTCCTCCTACCAGTACTAGCCAGTCAACCGCAGACGAACTGGCAAAATATCATTATGCGTCCGCCACTTAAAGCTTGTCCGCCCGGCGTGCCTTTGCCCTGCCAGGCCCGCCACCGTTCCCCGACCTCCTCCCACCGAAATGAGGAGCCTCGAACCCGGCCTTCTTCACTCAAGACTAAAAACGTGGGCCGCGCGGGCCCCCTTTTTGGCTCCGCATGCCGACCCGCTTAAAGAGACTTTTCATAGACCTCGACGCCGGCGGTCTCGCCCGAAGCACGAACTTCTGATCTCCTCCAGGCCACGCGACAGCAATACCCCATACCCTATACCGCCGGAGCCGAGGCCGCTTCCCCACGCCGGCGAGATGCATGTCTTGTCAGCCAGTCTCGATGTGAGATTTTAGCAACATAGTAATCAATACCAGGGTCGTTTCCGATTCCACGAGTTGGGCTTAAGCACTGCGGTCCCAGAACGGTCGGTACTAGGCTAGGCGGAAGAATAAATTGACCGAACGGGCGGGACGCCGTGAAACATTAGAAGTACAGTATAGAAAAAAAAATCGATGAAATAGATGGGCCCTAAATCGTATCAGAGTCGGCGACGTATCCATGTTCATCGTCAAAATCCTCGTCTTGACCCGGTTCATCTGCGGGCCCCCAAAACACCCAGTGGTCATCACCAACACACGAGGCCGGGTGCATGTGCCTCTTCACCGCCCCCGCATGCGGGGGTTCGCAGGACAGCGGCTCGTACCGTGACGCTGCGGAGTCAAGCCGAAGAAGGCTCGCAAACACGCTGTCGTCGGCGCTATCGATAACTGCAAACGTCTTGCTCGAAGCCCCGGCACACCAGATGTCGTAGGAGGTGAACTTCTCGTGGGGGGTTTTGATGTTCTCGTCTTGGAGTTGCTTTCCTTTTCCTTTTGCTGGCTCCTTGGGAGGCATCTTGGCCTTCTCCTCTTGACGCTGCTCCTCCCCCGTTCTCTTCTGCTTCTGCAGCGCCTCCTGCTCCTGCTCCTGCCCCTCTTCCTCCTTTTTCATAAGTCGTCTACTCTGACGTGTAGGCTCCTGCTCTTCTTCGCCCTCGCCCACCGGCATAAGATGTGCACTCTCCCGTGGTGGCCCCTGCAAAATCGTGGTCCCGGGCAGAAGTGACGCCAGAGCGAAGACAACGCGGATTGACGGCGGAGCATCCCCGTCATAGATACCAAGATCGTAGGGGTCCATAATGTCGAACAAGGACGTCCATGGTTCCGGCCCGAAGGGCTGATCTCGCATGATCTGAATGGGGATCGCCATGATGTTGTCCGGCGCCAATGGTTCCCTCCAGTCAATCAAGGCTATGAGTAGAGCGTCGATCCCAGTCTGATGGGGCGCACAGAGAATAGCAGCGCCTCGGGCAAAGGCACGGCACAGGTATCTGCGGTTAATGACCTTGAAGTCCGTGACGCGGATGAAATGGTTAAAGTGCAGTTGCGCGAAAGGGAAAGCATCTGCGAAGGGGATATCCTCCTCGGGTTTCCTGACATGTGTCGGTAGTGCAATTTCCGTGGCTGTGTTGCCCACCAGTAGTTGCGTAAAAAAATTCGTGGATGAATATATTGCGCCGACGTGCAGTGGCGACTGCTTTGTCGCGGGCCATTGTCAAAAGCAGCAGCGCCACCGGCTCGCCTCGGTCACCTAAATCAAGACTTGGTCCTTCTAAAGCATCTTTCAGGAGCTGAGGAAGGTTTTTCTGTAGCCGGGATGTGATAAGCTGAGAGGCTTCTGCCAAAATCGGCTCGGATGCAGCGACCGTCACGGCCGTCTGGTTACCGTCCTTCACTGTTATAAACATGCGCATATGATTTGCGACTTGTTCCAGCTGCACCTCTTGGGCAGTGAGGCTAAGGGCAAGCCGGTTGGCCAGGCAAGCTCCACGGAAGATTCAGCGGCGTAAACGAGAGGTTAAGTAATGTACACACCTAATTCACCCGAGGAAGAAATTTTTCCATTCATGGGAACTGCTCCTCCTAAGAGCTTTTCTGCAGCAAACTCGACGATGGTATCCTTATCCAGTGTCGATCCGTGCTTGTATCTGGTACCAAATCTGAAAGTGGGAACATCAGCAGGAGGGGAAACGAAAAACCATTCCACGTACAAGGGTCGACCAAATCGACATATGAAACCATCTTTCACAATATCTTCTATGTGGACCTTGCCCGGCCCCACCATGCGCCGCGCCAGTTGATCAAATCCTAGCGCAGTAAAGGGAGGCAGGAGGCGGAAACCTCTTGGTAGAAGTCTTGCAGACGGATCGAGGACTGACGGTGGCGTGAAACTTTGAATTTGACTTGCGGTCGAGAGAAAAACGGTGACGATATGCCGGCATCGTACAATGACACTAAGCTGTTGTCGAAGGAGGTGCAAAAACGTCCAACGAGGTGCAAACGGCGCGACATCCGGTCCGTCATCAAGTGGTTCAGCTAACCTATGAACCTCATCACATGCAATAACGAGAGGAAGATCCTTAGATATTTCACCTTTCAAAAGCTCGGCAGTTTCGTAAAGGTGGTAGTCATCCATTTTGGCTTGACTCTAAACAATAGGTCGATGGTGATGAATGTAACGATGAAGAATGTGGTGGATCATCACTTACATCACAATAATGTAGAGCTTTTCCAACTACCAGGTCGTAGAATGCAATGCGAAGTGGACCCTGTTCCTTGAATGACTGCCCATGAGTCATGAGATATCGCAATTTTTGGGCTATATTCTGCGGTTGTTCGCCGGCAGGTTGAATTGTGTTGATGTCAATCTTATTATCGATATCGGTGATATATTCGCGTAAGGTTTCGAACAGAGCGACCATGAACCAATGGCAGCGTTTTCTTGCCATTTGCTCGGTTTTGTAGGTTGTGAGGAAATTGGTGACGTCAAGGTCGCGAGGTGGAAAGCCTATGCAGCCATGACCAACAACGTCAGTCATACAAAAACAGTAACATTGCCAAGCAGACTTACCAGTAGCCTTAGACCTTGTATTGAGTATTGAGAAAGCAGACTGGGGTGGTCTGAGCAAGTTCGTCCATCATGCGCGATTTTCCTGTACCAGAAGACTGTACGATGGGAATGTATCGCGCATAAAGAGACTCGACATTCGAGGTATGATATAATATGGTCTTTCTCAAAACGTCTGCTGAGTCTCCAACAAATCTTTCATCCCAAGCTTTTATCGTGGCTAGAGCTACACGTCAGAATCAACCGGTCGAAAAGATGGTTTAGCGTCAACCTTCACGTCCATCCTGCGTATTTGACTTGTGCTCGACCTCTACATTTGTATTTGAGCGAGCCTCCAAGTACTCGAGGACTTAATGAGAGGGTCAGCCATAATCAAAATGCTGTAACATGTAGTCGACAAACCTGCAGCGCGGAACTCTTCCCAGTCACAAGCCTGATAGCAGGTCTCGGCGATTGGGGTCATTCGTTTAACGAAGTCTGCATTTATCGCCAAATACAAAGCATCATGCGGGAACTCGCCGCTCTGAACACCGTTTGATAAGACCATTGCCATTGCGCCATTGACCGGTTGAATGGGCTCTCGCAGATATGAAGCTTGGTGATCCACCTTTGAAAGCTTCACCCTCTTAGAAGCTGGGGGAGCTGCAGGCTCGGTGGGAGCAGCGCGCTTTGACATCGTGGAGATCTTGAAGGATACAGACTGGATACAGAGATGACTGAATGCTATTCTGATTCAGTTACCAGTAAAAGAGAGTGAGAACCTGAGATGCTCAAACTCTCAGACATGGTGGTGACGTTGTACTGTAGCGGTTACATTGTTCAATTCGGCAATGACACGTCGTGATAGGCACATGACCGGACGCTGGCAGTTGGCAATGGCAAGCCTCGGCGGCCCTTTGCGCGAGTCTTGTCTCTCGAGTGAACGGACACCAGTCTACACATGAACGTTCACACAGTCGTGTACCCGATGGCGAGTTCCGACTTGCCTCCTCTGGCTGAGAAAGGGGTATTCTTTATCAGGCCCTCAATACATATAAACGCTCCTCGAGAGAAGGTTTGGTCCATCATGCGGCTGGACTCAGGCTTTCCATCGTATAAAGAATGGTGAGCACATCGACTCAACTATATACATGTACCACCTTCTGGCATAACCACCATAGGAACCCTTTTGTGTGCGTTTGGTGAACAAATTGTCTACTCCAGTTTAATCTTGACATGATGTACCCAAAGTCGCGGCTAAACCATAACCGACATGTCCGGAAACATCTTGCCAGACCAGACGCCTGCCGAGGGCCAGTACCTCCTCATCGCTCCAGTATCCTCCAACAATAGGAGACCCCGGCTGGTTCCAGAAGCAATCCGCGTTCGAGATCATCACAACGGTGGACCGCGAGAACTTCCGCGTAGCCTGGAGGAGCATTGCATTGCCGAGGCTCCTTCTGAGTGTCGAGCGGTGGCAGATGTTGGGTGTGGTCGATGGGAAGTCAAAGTATGAGACGTATGAGGTGTTTTTAGGAATTACTGCGGATCTCGTCCGGTTCTTCATGTATCAAAAGCTGGTCCTGGGCTCTAATGCCAAGGCAGAGGGTCTGAAGAAACACGCGGAGAGAACATGATTCAAGGGTGAGTCACTCAATACTACCATCCTGAAGTAACACCTCTTTTCAACTATTCAAGGTATCTGGACATATTGTGTGTGTACTTTCCATGCTGCCGCTACCTCGTCCATGCTCGGCGAATTGGCGTTTTGTTAACTTGGACCCACTGTTTTTATACCCAATGGTTCAGAAATATCAATTCTCATACCCCGAATTTCTCTCATGGTCGACGTCTGGTCGAGGTTGGCAAAGTACTTCTGAATGTGGACGTCCGTTTTGTCGACAAGCTCTCACGTTCAACTTCACTCTTCAAATCGTCAAAACCCCAGGAAAGAGTCATTGCGAACTTTTTTTCCACAATCTCACAACATGTCTTGTCCTCAAGAGCGCCGTGCCGATGACTACATTTCCTTTTCCCACTGATGCAACAACGCAGGATAAAGCTGGCTCGTTCTGGAAAAATCATTGACAAGATGACCCCGACAACCTGCCATCTCATTTCTTACGCTTCAGGTTGTTGAGGCCTCACGTAGAAGGGCAACATGTGGCGCGATGGCACCATATTACACTTGGGCGCACTGGTGACGGGACTAGTGCATAACTTCTATTCAAATCCCTCAGGTATAGAATCCATCAGTCCGCATCTCCGGGGAAATCCTTTCTTTTTTTTCTTCTTGCGGGATGGAAGCCGCGGCGACCCTGTGTACTCTGGATACGTGTTGCTTCGAGATAGGTGCTGTATACTGCTGGCGGTGTGTTCCACTGGTACACAACCCTGCAGTTGTCGTGCGATTACGGCAGTGAGATGAGTCTCAGTGAGCTCGAGTTGCATCAGCTGTCTATAGAGTTGTGTTTCTGGATGTGGCGCGGCAACACGCTGTATGTGCCGATAGCAATCGTTGGCACTCTCGTCCTGCGACAGAGAGTTAAACTTGCAGGGCAGAAGGAGGGACAAAACTGCATACCAGAGGCGTATCAAGCCATCCTGAGACAGTCCGCTTCATGTCTTCGAGGAAGAGCTCCAATAGTTACCTTTACCGCGCGAAGTGTTCATGGTGGTCGTGGGTGCAAGTAGCATTCCCTACCGACCCATGTGCGTACATTTCACGTTTGTCAAATTGTCATTCGGTGAAACGAAGGTGCGCGGGTTGGATCAAGGGTCACGACCCCGTTCACGTCCTCGAATCTCGATGGCCTACTAGATCGGATATCTTCCGATCTTGGATCTTTCCAGAGTGGAGGGTCGGTATCGAGCCAAGAAAGCCAAATACGGAGATTCCGCCCCGCCGGGGTTTCCGGGGCGGACTCCGCATCTGGATCAGCCACCAAAAGTGGCACGCCTTGTAAATTGTAATCAACCGCGACGACGACGCCGCACCCATTGCCTGGAGACACAGCTACATCGAGTCTCTGAATCGCTACGGCGTTGAGTTGGGATGGCGCCACTGTGAGAAAGGGCCGACGGTGCGTTGTCAGGAGGGTGGAGGCGGAATCGAATCGTGTAAATGCTGCAGGTACAGTGCCGGAACAGCACAACTGCCTCTGTAGCATACCGTAACAATCAATATGCGTGATTCCATAGCTCGTACCGGTGTATAACATTGAGCATGGATAAAGGGTGATCTAAAAGAAACAATGATTTGTATTCATTGACCACCATTTGTTACCCCTACCCGTATCTTTGCCATGCGGCCCATCACGAAGTCACCGGACCCTAGGGCCCTACAGCCTGAAGTACTGTCAGGTTGGTGGAACGCAAGGGAACAGGATGCGGTACATACCGTATATGCTAAGATCGTGTCCAGAAGAGTGCATCGTTGGCTGGAAATTACAAAAATGAGCGACAAGGAACAAGAGCGTAGAAAGGCGGCTCCCCCTGGCAAAACACCGCATGCACTACCTGCGCCGAGATAACATGAGATGGGTTACGTTTTAGAGACTCGTCAATGAGTTACCTTGCACGAATTCGGGAGAGTCGAGCACGTTGTTTGGCGCTGCAGCCAGACCACCCACTGCTCTCTCTTACACTTAACTTTCGCACATTAAAATTCAATCCATCTCCCCGTCGGCCGCGGCCACGGCCCCGGAATTTCATTAGCATTCCTCGTCCATCTAACCATCCAACTCAGAAGTGAAAACCAAATCCATGCTGCATGCTGCTGAAATGACTATGACGAGATCGTGATTATGATTCTGATTCTGATGGGCGTTGCATTTTCTGTCCACTGTCACCGTCTCCAGCGCTCTCCAGCGTGGCTGTTCATCTTCGTCTCGTTTTGTTCACCTCCCTGGCTGCTGGTGCCCGCGACGTCATCGTCGTGGCTGATGATGCATGCGTGATACTAGACACGTCTGGGCAGGTCGGGGACTTGTGTTCGAATTCCAATTGTATCCTTGTCGTCATAGTAGGGCCAGCAGTCTTGAATATCATAGGGTGTTTGCTCCTGCTCGACTTTTCAATGAGTGGTGTATTGCGTGGTGGCATGCGTTAGACTCGTGGCGCCACCGCACGTGTCACAGAAGGGCGAAAACACACGACGTAGGTCACCTCGTCCTCTGTACCCGCGAACCAAGACCTTACGCTCTAAACCATCGGCTTCCTTTTTGAATACGACGTCGTTTGTATACACCGGCGCGGAGGTTAAAGGGCGGGAGATGTGTGTATTGAATTTGGTGAGTGAGTATTGAAACCTTCTTCTGAGCTCACGGGCCCTCTCGTCTGGTAGCTCTCAACCACCCACGACGAACCGAACATCCGCGTGAAACCCGGGCCCTCCGAACTGTTATTGTAATGCTCAAGGCCCTCGATATGGGGCTTCGATACCTCCTCCTCGTCCTCATACCTCCCATCCCTGAATCCTCCGCATGCATGTCAGCGCCTCCCCCGCTTTCGCCTTCTTCAACGTCTCCCCACATACCACAACGCTCCAATCTGACACGGAACAGCACCCTCACGCCCCGATCCGAAGCGGGCTCGGGGCGCTGAGTCCAAACTGAGATGAAAGAGAGATCCCTAATCGCTTCTTCTTCTACATCCACTGTACATATCAGTGTATGACTCAGACAACTCCTCCACAACCTCGATCGAGCCATCGCGTCTGCGTCGTGTCCACGATATACTGTATGGACAATATGGGCCCGGACCAACCAAGCAAGACTCGGATGTCCCAGGCCTCAGGGTTATCCATCCGACGGGCGCGAGTCCTCCTTCGCCTCTCCCCCACCCCACACATCCCCATCAGTGGCACCGATAATCAAGCACCGAATGCTTAGCGCCATCGCGCTCCCGATCCGCAGCGGGGTCGGGCGCTTAAACTGAGATTGAGATTCGGATCCCGAATCGCGCGCACACGCGAAGGGTGACCCTTTTCTTCCGCATCCCGCATCTAGGGCTACTTAGTATTGGATGTAAATATGACTCATCCAGATCTTCCATGGGCATCACATCGAACTATCCACGCCGCTGTCTGCTTGTTCTTCTATGTATCAACTTGAATCTTTCTTTCACACCCCACACTTGAATGTCAATGAGCTTCCCCGACTCGGAGCGGGGGATCTCGGCGCTTGGTCATGGTCTCTTGGACGAAGGAGATAGATGTACCAGATCGATAGGATTCCGTGACTCGGGCGACGTGTATAAATTCGAACCATTGACGCTGCACGTGTCCTTCGGAGCGCCTTATTTCAATCCTGCTACTATTCTTTACTCACATACTGTTTGGCTCAGGTGCTTTTTGCGTTATCGGCCAGCGCTCCGAGACGGGGCGTTCCTGGGCGGTTGTGCTTTTATTTCCCGCGAGTACGCGGTGAAGCGAGTAGGATTCCGAGTCGAAGTAGAACTTTTCCATGAATCATGATCATGACCCCAAGAGTCGGAGTCGTGACTCGGATATATCCTCTGCATCTCATCGTCCTATCCCTTCACAACTCGGAATCACGCTTCATCCTTCCCTTAAAGACCACGATCCGAAGCGGGCGCAGGCGCGTCGTGCCTGGCTTTAGCGTCTTTTGGGGATTCGGGCAAACATCGAAGCGAGTAGGGTAGGTTCCTGATTTCGTGACTGAGACGAATCTCCCGCGCGCCCGTCGAACCTGAGATAGGCTCCAACTTGTGTTTCGCCACACAGGTGAGCTCACATACTTTCTCCTGTATTGTTCAGAGACCCAAAAAAAAACATATTTTGAATTATCAGTCAAGGATACGAACTCGAAGCGGGGTCGTTCCTACGTATCTTTGTTATTTTTGAGGAGTGCGGTAAGTCATGATCTAAGCAGGTAGAAGAGGAAGGACCCTTAGTCATTAATGGCCCTTCCTAGTATTGATAGTTTGCGCCGTCAGGTAAAAGTCGAACCGTTCCCGTCGATATTATCCTCCAAGTCTGCACTGTCCCTCAAGATCCGTGCTTTTGATCTGTCCTGTGTTATTGTGGCGCCTGTAGATCGGTACTTGAAGCTACCTGCGGTGCGATCCGAACCGGTCAGGCTAGGAAAAGTTTTGTTGTCGGAGGCACAGTAAGCTGGGAAGCCTCTTTTCCTTTCTTTTGTATTTATTTCGTCAGCAGATCCTGGTCCTAGTTTTGGAACACCCACAATACAACGATGATTCATGAGCATCACGACGACGTACGCCTTTGTGCGCTTTTCTGATGACCTTTCGAAGACGATGTGGCTTAGATACTCGCTTATGGACTTACACGCGACATCGCGCCTTACGACTCGGGCATATCCCCGAACGCCGGTCGCCACGGTGGACTTGGAATGGACTACTTACATATATGAATCATGGCTTGGTCTCGCCACCAGTGGCAGGCGTGCTCGATCTCACAACTCCTCCACTGAACTAAGACGCTCGCTTCTGGAGTTACGCGCGACATCGCGCCTTACGCCTCGGGCAAATCCCCGAACGCCGGTCGCCACGGTGGACTTGGAATCGACTACCTATATTAATCATGGCTCAGCTTCGCTGCCAGTGGCACGCGTGCTCGATCTCACAACCCCTCCAATAAGCTCACGGTACGTGTGTTTTCCGCTACTTAATCATATCAGCCAATACATAAATCGACAGCGTTCCTGGGCTATCGTGTGCGATGAAGCGAGTAGAACTGGACCCGGGCGAATCTTCGCGCGCCAGGCGATGTCGCCGTTTCTCGAGGCTCTTGTTCTCTTTTCGGACTACGAATAAGATGAGGTGTGGGTGCCCTGGTGCTTGTTTTCTGTGTCTTTCCCCCCTCATGTATATCGCTGTCAGATCCGAACCCACGTCACGAGACAGGCCATGGGAACACATGAGTGGATCATTGTATTTGTGACACATAGGTGCGCCGCTTGTTATTTCTTGTACATAGTTAATTATTCGCCCGTTACCTGGGTGAACACTCCCAACATTCTACTTCACGGTGCACTTCAAGTTGAAGCAGATCTGACTTACAAGCCTCAGGTGAGCTCACGAAAGCTTTCCTTACATTTTGCTTCCATTTGTTTTATATTATCTTACTTACGTGCCTTTTTCATCACCCTCACAAGTCGGAACCTTGCTCAGCTCCCCCGATCTAAACTGGGCGCATGCACTTCGTTCCTGGGCTTGCGGAAGCATTTCTGCTATGAAACGAGCAGACCCTTCTTTGGGCCTTCTCGTGACTTGCGCGGATCCTCCACGCGCCAGGAGACGCTGAACCCTATCCGCCTCGAGGTACTCACGGTACAGCGTCGTTAATATGCCCAAATTACGACTTTACCCGTTGTCATGACAGAAATGTTGGGGAGGACGATGCGCCGGCCCACATCACTCTACCAACACTTACGTATCTGGCCGCTTCAGGGTGGCAAAGACAGCGAGAGAACATCTCCCCACGCCGTATGTGCACTAGGCCTCTATGGTCGCTTCAAACCGTGAAACAATCGCTGCGGCCGCCCCTCACGATTTTCAAGAAAGCCAGAGAGGTTACCCGTACGCATTCGTAGACGCTTGAAGCACAGACGCTGGCCAACAGACCTCTGAGCCCACCTGCCTCACGCAATCTGATCACTCGCCAATCTTCGCATGGTTCAAAATACGCAAGGCTACGTGTCTGTGTCCGCTTTCGCTTGAACCGTACGCCGTTCTAGCTCTCACAGGGTGCATAGGTACGTTGCCACAAAGCCTTATCACACGGCTAAGTAAAGCCAAACACTTGCTTTCAGGTTCGAGCACTTTCAAACTAAAGCCGCGGTTCCTTGAAACTACCTGGTCATCGATCCCTTCGGACTCCGGGCCCAAGTCATCATATTTTTTACTTATACGTCCTTCGACGATCCACATCCTGCCACAGCTATAAGTAGATGAATTCGAATTACCCCGATATTTGAGCGACGACCCTGATCCCTTTTGGCACCTTCCCCATTCTTTCCTTATAACTTTATAAGGTTCGTCGTCAGAAAGTTTCTTTGCATTCAAGGGTCTTACGATGTGCACGAAGAGAAGCCGATCCGAGAGTCTTCCTTGTGTGATATGCCAACATCATCTCAGAGTGGTACCTCTTGTTGGACACCATTTTCGAGGGAGGCCACGCTCATGTGAAGAATCATGTGAGCGTCCGGCGCAATCGTGTGTGTGTGTGTGTGTGCCACTGTTTCTCGCACACCGCCATTCTTACCTCTTGCATTTGCGTCAGAGGTCGCTGCTTTTCTGGGGCCGTTGAGACCCTGCATATCTCTCCACTCCGTCAGGATCCAATCGAAGGTACAGATCCATGTTAAATCCGATATTGATCTCGGCCCACCATGCACGGAAGTGGTAAGTGTGGCCCAATAAACGGCGCAACTCTCGACGATGGTGTTGCGAGGGCTCCACTAGAGTAGAATCGACTACTAGTCAAGAACGGGGGCCGAGTTGTCCACTATCCCACATGCTCAGTTACGTCGATTGCGTGCGGTGTGTTCCATTGATTATATGAGCCTATTTACTGACAGCTGCCAAGGTAGAAGAAAAAAAAAGCAATTCTGATTCAATTGCCGTACCCTGCTTACCCTGATACAATTGCACAGCCCACCGACGCGACTGACCTCCTTCACGACCTATAATTCCTCTCATGACGCCCCGCATGGACTGCTCAAGCATGCCTGACCCATCCATGCGGAGATTCTAGAAACGCATCTTGGGCCAACACCGGACATCGTCAAATTTTGAATTTACGCCGCCGTTCGATCTACAGGATACATATATCTGCGCAAATACGCCGGCTCAAGCTTTTGGAACTTAACCGTGTGGGAAGCTTACCCTGTATCATATCGATCAATCTCTACCAGATGTCTTCTCAGCGCTTGCAGACAGTCGGACTTTCCACTCCTTTGTTTGCACGATTGCATCCAAGCCGATTAATGATTTGCAAGGACGGCACGTCCTGTACTACTGCTAAACCATATGAAGAAGGGTACACGGCTGCAATGTGCAACTTTGAGCTTCGATCTACACAAAGTTTTAATAAGGTCTACCTTCTAGCCCCCACAGACAGGTACATCGTACATATTGCAGGTTGCCAGGTTCCCGCATTCGCGGTGTCACGGCTGGCTGGCAAACGCAAGGCAAATGTATGATACCTAAGCACGGCCGGACGAACCTCTCGGTTTTTAGCTGGGCTTAAAACTTAGCATTGTACCTTTGTCGGGCCGACTCACTCGACTGGATGTTGCTTACCAGGCCTGAAATATCTGTAGGCTCAGTGACCCGTTATCTCCGTTTCATTTATCGATATAGCGTATTCCATTCGCTTCTACTTACAGACTCTTCTAAGCCTTTCAGATCGCACCCCCAAACTTCCAAGTGCCACCCGACGTCGCCGGCACATTGCTTCCGACCACCGTGCCTCGAATTCGTTCTGGGTCATTGGTCCACGCCTAGTGTTCTATAACAAACTAAACATAACCTCATTTGAAAGAGTAGGGAGGCTCTCACAAATCTACTGGCGTCTCGTGCGCCCGAGACATCCGGAAGTCGGGTAGTGGCCAATGGTGGCAAAGGGCATTGTAACGCATTGGCTCTTCCTGATGCAATCTTCTCAGGTGTGGGTGGCTCAAGAGATCTAGTCTCTAGATCTGTAGGTCTTCGGTTTCGCAAATCAGATAGGATTGTGAAGTGAATATCTCTCCTCTAATAGGCCTTTGCCACAAATTGCCACGATGCTTATCGCATACAACCATATATATTCGTAAGTAACTCGCGGCCCCTCGGGGGACGACGAGACATAGACCTTCCTATGTATACAGTGGCCCAAGTGACCGCACTGTGAACTATTTTGGAACTATATGCAAGGGGACGCGTCACCCGAATCCTGGGATTCCCTCATCACATCAAATCTAATCACCATGCCCCAAGTCCGAGAGTGTAAACAGATCACACCCCAAAAATTGAGGGACCTTATGTGAGCGCTCGACCGTCTTCTTTCTTTCCACCTGTGCGCCCCTGGTCCTCAAGCGTTCAAGCGTTCCCGCGCCGTTGTCCCACTGAACCAACCGTACACAGTTTCATCATCCCCACTTTTCAACATATACTTTACGCTCAATTCGGCAATGTTCTGGCTTACTAGTCCGCTCCGGTTTTGTATTCGAAGCGAATCCACGAAGCCATGCGCCCCCCGCATATACGCACACGCCCACAAGGTGACTTGCATATTAGCGCAGATATATCAAAACATCAAAGACATGTCATGCGTCTGGCGCTATAGTGGTTGTGCCAAAAGGGCTTGAGCAGGGCATTCGTGGTGTGTTGTTGTTTCGTGGCCAATGGTTACTATTCGAGTGCAGACAACTTGAGGGAAGCCATGTGCTGTAGGCTACTTAACCCGACGTCTAGAGCCATTCACAAGATCCCTTGGAGCATTACGAGAGCCATTTTCAACTCAACATTTGGACGCGCTGTCATCCCATTCGCCTCAACAGCCCCGTCACTGCACGACCGTTATGTTGCCAATGGCTCCAATATATTCTCAGCGGACACATGCACCAACGTGAGTATTTCCCTGTCTTCGCAGCGTAACATATTAGTTGTCGGACTCCACATCCTCTACACCAAGCTGCACCCTGGCTGCACCGCCATCTTCCGTCGTTCACCGGACCCATTTAATTCGATCAAAATTATTCCTACAAGCTTTAATGCCCCCTATATCTAATAGTTCCTCAGACCTCAGGCTTCTCCCCGATTTCATCAAATGCCGACTCTCGCTGTCGCACACCCGACGCTCTATTAATCTCAAATGCACACGAACGGTGGCGCCAAGGCTCAAGCGTGATCAGATCCCTGTGTAGCACCTAGCGGCCTTCTGTTGGCTCGACCCTGTTGATCGCAATCTTGCGGACACTTACACGCCCCTCTAGATCTTCCAGGGTCGGCCAGCTTGACTGATGCCTTTGAGTCGAGGTCATTTGAGGAGCAGCCAAATCCGCCTCGGCCTGGTCTTCCCAGAGGACCGGAAGATGGCGGCCAATGTAGTCGTAGCAGGTGGTGCCTATTCCTTTCAATTCTTCCTGAATGTGTTAGTCTGGAGCTAGTTAATATGTTGTCACTCCCCGATCCGGACACCAATATACATAGCAGCCTCTACTTGCCTTTAATTGCCTCATTAGCGATCGCGGTAAATTTAGTCGTCGAAACTTCTAGTGGGATGCTGTGAACTCGCCAAGCTAATTCAAATGCAACACATCTATACATACATAGCTGATTGCGAGGCGTTCGGAAGACTCGATGATAGAAACTCTTCGGAGGTGAATTGATCGGGACCTCAACTTTCAGGTACGGGCCACGCGACTGATCGACGCCTGGTAGGTTTCGGCGTCTGCGCCGCTCGTTCACAACGCGTTCAGGTGCGTAAGCCAGGAGCCTGATTATTATGTTCTGTCATATAAATCTAGGCTCTTACCGGTATACAACATCATAGAAGGAAACTAAGGAAACCAATTCGCTCGGCCCGTCGGCGCACAAGAATGCTCTATGTACATGAGGCGGCGCTTCAGAGTGCTTCTATGATATAGGCGAATCACTGCATAACTTGGATACAACCTCACAAGGAACTACATACTTATAAACTGCTGAATGTGCAATTCACCTCAGAAGGATTTTCAGCGTATGGCTCGTCTAGGTAACCAATACACAACAGCGCAAACGGCGACAACGTTAATCCTCTCGCCTTGAGACATTGCTTATCCCCGCGGATGAACTTCGTCTGTCACACCTTGGTAAGACAGGCCATATCATTCATTATTTACACGCCCGCCATCATCCATGCGTTTACTGCCATGTTCCCTTCATCCCGCGGTAGTAAACATTCGCACTTGCCTGTTTTCAGCACGGCGGCGTTCGTTACTACTACTCAACATTCGTGCCTCGGTATGGTCTGGTTCCGGTGGTGGCGCCCTGACAACAATATAGCTCCCTCAGGCAATATGATGGATGGGTGTTTGGCCCCGAAGTTCAATGGCACGTTGATCCATCCGCTCTTCCCGAATGATACGAAACTCCCTGGGAGGCCGGGGCTGAGGCGGGAAGGAGAAAATTAAGCTTGCAGGTGAGGCCAAGAGTGACGTAGAGGGCACGCGTTTGCGACGAAGGTCCGTGCACCGGGGAGCTGCGATTGAGGCTTTCGGGCCTCGTGGATGGTGAGAGGACACCACGGACTTATGGAAAGAGCGAACTACGGAAGGATTTTGGACATCCGATGGACGGATAAATTGGCATGCTGTAATATTCTACCCACACAGGCGTGGGTCCAGGGGGATTCGAGACCCCGAACTGATGAATCAATCGGGTGCATGATGGTCGAGGTCGATACGACACAAAAGGGAATATGTGTGGAGTAAATGCACTGGTATTCCCTCTCGCATCCCTCGCCACAGTTACCAAAGTTCTAGAACGGCCGAGATTGCCGAACCTTGTCATCATCCTTGCCTCAAGATCGAGATAGACGATTTGTCGCATCGCGTACTGATTGCGCGGGTCCGAGAACTTCTTGATCTTAACTTAGGTGCTTCCAATTCACCACTCTGACTTGTGTGTTCATCGAGGTTAATCACCACCTGACAAGGTAGTCAGCTCGGACGATATAGGAGGTTTGAGCACTTTACTTTACGCGGCGAACTCAAAACAAGGACAAGAAGCGAAAGAATTTGGGCATCGAGCTGATAAAAACCATGGGTTTCATGATGAGCTCAGGGTAACCATCAGCGGGCTACTTAATATAAGTACTTACGGACTTGATATATTCATGAATAGACCTGCAGCTTTACGTTGTTAAAAGATGGAAGTTCTCTCACTCTTGCCGCGCGTGAGACGTTACCGTCCGTTATTAGGATCGGAGGTGGGTTCCCTTGGGGGTAAAGACGGAGCAATTATATAGTGGTTAGACTTTTATAAGGCATAGTCGTTCCATATACGCAGTCACGTAAATCGAATTAGTGGGTCGAGCCCCGATTCCAGACGTTGAGACGCCGCCTGCGGCTCGGTCATCCGTGCTCACGGTAGATATGGATCACGAGAGAGTCCCAGAAGGAGGTTGGTACGGGTGGTCCCGACGCGCGAGGCTCTATCGATGAAGGCTGAAGCAAGAATGAGGCGTTTGTCGTTTTCGCAGGCAATTCGCGGGCTTGGAAGTATGAAACACAGAGGGTCACTTGAGCCGTAACGTCACGGGCGCGCCTTGCTCCCGGTCCACAATGTACGATGGCTTGCACGCTGTCTTCCCATTTCCCATTAATACTTCCGAGAAGCTTTCAGCGCTCGGCACGACGGCGACCTGCCACCAATGGTTGTAATCCCCGTCGCTCACGAGGGAAATTCATCAGCTCTACATGTTACCGTAATCAGCCTTGGTGGGGGTCTCCTATCCTGATCATCAAGGCCCGGACACATGTTGCTCTATTCTGCACTCCGAGATCTCCTGTGCGTCATCTTAGGACGGCAATCGGTTAGAAAGTCCAGCATCCTTCAAGGCAGGCGCAACTTCATATCCGTTCTAGTAACGGACGATTGGATAGCCACCAAGTTCTATAGATGCCTCGTCCAACTTCTCGTACGTTTATAAGTGGATTGACACCATCCTCATCTTTAACTCAGCACTTCCCCGTCGTCTACAATGTCTGCGACCCCCAACAACCTCTGCAACTGCACCCATGGCGAAGATGAACATTTTGCCATCCCTTGTGGCTGCCCCAGCGATCAAATTCCCCTCCATCCCTTGCGCCGCCATGACGCCTACCACAGAACTTGGTGCTCGGCCTGTCGCGCGTACTGTTGCGCACCCCCCACTTGCCCAGACGTTGTGCGTGCCAAGCGCTTCGGGCATCTGGATCACTACTTCCCTGGAATGACGAGACCCCTCTCGGCCTGTGTAACCTGTGAGTAACCCGCTTTCGTCGTTGGCCTCGACACTTTCTTACTATATACGGAACGAACACAGACCTTCTACGAAAGGTAAATAGGCTCCGCACTCCTCTCGATACCTGGCGTGGATACGATTGAAGGATGCGACGTACAGTGCACCTTGCCGATGAAAAAGACACGCATGAAATCTGGCGATGGGGGAGAGCCCATGGAGACATAGATCTCCAAGCCGATGCCAACGCGTTCGAAAGAGTACTGTTACGAGTTCAGTTCGGGAGGCTAGGGAGAAATGGCCGGGCCCCACGCCAGGAAGATGGCTCTTCCTCTCTTTGAGACACCTGACTGACTACCTACCTATTTTAGTTTGATCTAATTATCGTTCAAGCTTCATCGCCTGGTCCGTAATATTTTGTATGTAGTTCCAGTAGTATACTTTTGTCTTCCACTTGCCATGCCCCATGAAGTACATGCAAATTATGGAGATCAATCTTGTATCACACGACAACGAGCATGACTACTTTCGCCTCAGTCTAGGTTTGGGGAATACGAGAGGAGCACTCAAAATGGCGCGCTTGACCATCGCGTCCTTGTCGGAAAGTCCTAACCGTGATCGTTCTCGGTCGTTCAGTAGGCTGATTTTGCAACCTATAGTAAAAGAATATGTCAGATGGTTTCTTCTTGTTTTGTGTTGCAAGGGTACCTAGCGACTTGAACAGGTTGTTGATTCTGGGTTCGGGTCAACTGAGTCAACATGAAACGCAAAGAAGGGCGGACGGAGGGCTTACTCGGTCACAGGCTTGTTCAAATCATGGGCAATTATGGAAGTATCTGACGCAAAATTATCCACCTTGAGGCACAGCGCGAACAAGTACGCGAGCAGCTTTGTTTGGGTTGTAGATGACGATGCGTAGCTACAATAGTTCGTGGGTCAACTCTAGAGTGAATAGATAAGTGGGAAAATACCTTGTCGATCCACGAGTGGTCTCTGTGAACCGCGAGATGAACCCGTCGACCACGACGCCCGGTACCGCAGACAACTTTTCGTTCAATGCATCCTTAGTGACGCTCTTTTTGTGCTCTACAGCTTGGCGGAAAGCGAGCATTGCAGAAATGTAGAGCAGAATTTTCCTGTTGCACGGGCGTCAATGTTGAGTTCAAGGAAAATTGGGTGGTGGACACCAACAGATTCTTCTTCCTCCTTTTCGGCGATTCGATATCGGCGTAGGTAGTGTCAACGTGAGCGTTGACCCAGTTCGACCACCTGAATGGCAGCAATGCTTTTCTATCGTTTCGACTCTCCGCCTGGTCAAAGGCACTGACTGAGAGTGCCTTCCACTCGACTTCGGGGATGACATTGTGTAAAGGATAGCTATCTTCCGGGTCAACCGCAGACGTGTCGAACGGCGGTATAAGCCTATTTTTATCAGCTTCTTCCTTAGCCTCCTCTAAAGACAGACATCGCGTCAGAGAGAACGGTCAAAAACACCCTTATTCAGAATGATTTCGCACCAGTGGTCATGAGTCCAGCCGCACCCTTGTCAATACCTTGCTGGAGGTGGTCCATGACACCCTCCATGGCACTAACGTCGACACGGTTGCGCTCTTGAGCACGAATATTTGCCTTGGCCTTTTTGGTACCGAAAGTCTCGCCCAGCATGTTTCGGGCCTGCTTGTACTCATGCTGCGAGGGTGCGGAGGGAGTGATGCTTTTCAAAGCTTTTACAGTCCTCGTTAGAATGTGTGGGGACTTGGTCGTCGGGAAAATGCTCAGCGTGGAATTCCGTTTGTTGTGGACCGCTATGAGGTACCTAGAGAAGACGATTGGAAATGCGAATCGGTGAAAGTAGATAGTTTTGACGCACCTACACCCCGAGTCGGCTACCCGTCTGCTTTCGGTTTCATTAGATATAAATTCCACATCGTCTGTCTCTCCCACAACCAGTAGCTCCGGCTCATCAGCGATCCCAGCTTTGTCCGGCTGCTTGGATTCATTTTTCGCTTTTTTGTTCGCGTAGCATTTGAAGGCGATCGACGGTGGTGCTTGAATGGCTGGGTAACTCACTAGGACAAGAGAACTCTGTAAATTGGTGGCAATAAGATCTCGACGTTGTAGTTCACCAAGAAGAGGCCCAACACTCGATGTTGGAGCTGCCAATTTCACCACCACGCCTTCCACGGATATTGATTCGTGTTTTCTTTTTTTAGACGCTGACTTGGTTGTCGACATGACTATAGGAGATTCTGAATTTTTTGTGTGTAGATGGTGGAGGGGGTACTGCGAGGATGATTGAAGAAGAGTTGTAGTGGTGGATGGGTGGTGGGAGAGAGACGAACAAGAGGCAATCATGAATTTTGGTGTTTGTGTGTTTTCATCCAGAGGCCATGTGCATTTGCATCGAACGCGCCTGACCGTCTGCAGCTCTCTATTTCTCTCTCTGACTTATTACAGATATTTACTTCATCTCTGGCGACTCTGCGCTGGCCAAAACCCTGACTTTTCAGAACCTCACTCAAACTCGGTGTTTCGAGCACCAAGACCTTGCTGGTGGCACAAAACCATTATACTAGTAATCCAGCAGCCCGTTCTTAGGCATGGACGGGCGCCAGAATGTTAAAAGCGAGGAGCGCGAGAGCCCATCACTCAGCCCATCTGAGGACGCACACGAATCTGCCAGTTTCCTATTGTCTCCACCATCACCAGGCACCCTCGACCGACTCAAGGCGGAGGAACCTATGCAGGAACCTCTGTCCTCGTTCTCTCTCCATAGAGAGCTCAAGACAGAACCCAAGACGGAAGATGAACCATCGCCGTCGCAGTCACCGACGGTCAATGATGAATTCTCACCACAGAAGTTCAAGCTGTCACCCTCGCCCACTCCCCCACCCTCGACTACGAATGGGACAGCATCCATGTCGTCTACACCCCCGCCTGCCGCCAATCCAATCACGACGTCGAAGAAAGCACAGGCCTCAGCTGTGCAGCTCATCGGTGACCTCCCCATTGCACGGGAAGCAGCACTAGCTACATTTAATGAGATTGAGGCAAACAACTACCAGTACAAGTCGTTGGGGCGTTCTAGAGAGGCATTGGAGAGTATGACCTGTGATTGCACCTTCGGTGAAGGTCCGTGTCTCATCCTTTGCTCTCCATCGCTTCCTGCCTACAATTAACTGACCTGATTTTTGGCACTTTTTTTCAACAGCCGTTGACGATCCTGACCATGCGTGCGGGCCCGATTCTGACTGTATCAATCGACTCACGCAGGTCGAGTGCCTTCCTGACGACTGCCGCTGCCGCTCTCATTGTCGCAACCAGCGGTGAGCACTGTATTACGTACGCAGAAAACACAGCACTCATCGATTGTCTCCCCAGGTTCCAGAACCGCGAATACGCCTATATAGACATCGTTCAGACGGAACTAAAGGGATTTGGGCTGCGTGCCGAGAGTTTCTTACCCAAGTGCGTGAAAGAATCACTTTTGCGACAATTGTTTGATGGTGTTCATAACATAACAGAGACGCCTTTATTTATGAGTACGTTGGAGATGTGGTTAGCCCCGTTTCTTTCAAGAAACGAATGCGTGACTATGCAGCCGAGGGAATCGAGCACTTTTACTTCATGATGCTGCAGAAAGATGAGGTGTGTGTGCCAACAATTTGGGTGTTTTCATTGTCTAACGAAATCGATAAGTTCATCGATGCCACAAAAAGTGGAGGTATCGGCCGCTTTGCGAATCATAGTTGCAGACCAAACTGCTATGTCGCGAAATGGACTGTCGACCAGCATGTCCGAATGGGCATTTTTGCTAAACGTGATATCAAGAAACACGAGGAATTGACATTTAACTACAATGTGGATCGATACGGGTATGTTGGATTCAATCTTTTCCAGAGCATCTTCGTAAACGAAGTTTTCGCGTTCAGCCATCAAGCACAGACATGCTACTGTGGAGAGTCAAATTGTGTGGGTTTCATCGGAGGCAAAACCCAAACGGATGTGGCTACCATGGATGACCTCTATCTTGATGGTATGGGTACAGCTCTCTGTCTTACTTCTTGTTCAACTGACCATTCTCTAGCGCTCGGTATTACGGACGAGGCGGATCTAATGGAGCTTAAGGGAAATAAGAAAAAAAAGGGGAAAAAGATTGATGATCCCGACTTCATGGTGAGCGTTACCATTTATGATCATTAGCCCTTGGTTCACAGTGTCCTCTTCCAGCCAACAATGAAGCCGCTTATAGAGAAGGAAATACCCAAGGTCGTTCAGGCCATACGACAGACACAAAGCCGCAAAGTTTTACTTAAACTTCTTACGCGTATCAAGGTAGGGAGCACAGTACAATTCATCAATGTTTCCTCATTATCTGATTCCGGACGACAGTTGACTGAAGACCAAGCAGCTCTTCGACAAATCATGCGGCTACGTGGCTATAGTCTCATGACCAATGTTCTAGACGACCATCGGTCCGACGTCGAGCTAATACATTTGGTATGCCCGTCTAGATTACCGGTTCGGGCGCCTCTGATTATTGTCAATTTTCAGGCTCTTTCATGTATGTCGAGGTGGCCTCTGTTGAACCGCAATAAGGTCGACGATTCCCGTGTCATCGTTTCCGCCAGAGCAATTGCGGAGTCTGAGGACGATAAGAATAAAGAGTTGGCCCAGACGGCAAGTCTTGTCCTTGTACACGGATAAAACATTACCTCACCTGATGGATATAGCTGGTGGCTCATTGGGAGGGTCTTCCGTTGTACAATCGAATACCGAAGCGTATTATCAAAGTGAGCCCTTTCGCTGACGTTGTTAACGCGACTAAAAACTCGTTCAGGACGGAGAGGCGACCAGCGATCCAACCCGCAGATTTATCGACGAAGACGAAAATGAGTTTACGTACAAGCGTGCGAAGTATGGCCATGGAAGCGAGATCAACCTCAATCGCACCAGATACCGTCCAAAGACGCGTCCATTTCATCGGGATTCAATAATGCCGTCGTCATTCATAGCCCAGATAACAGAGGCCATCTCGGAGCCTCCCCCGCAACCTCGGCCACCACCAGTTGAGTATGTACCGAAAGGAGCGTTCTCGCGTGAGACCATCCGCGCAGTTGTCGCTGCTGCTGCCGAGGCTGAGGCTGTTGCAGCCCATGCAGCTAAAGAGGCAGAGGCCGCAGCATTGGCAAAAGCACAGGCAAAAGCAGAAGCGAAGGCGGCTGCGAAAGCAGCAAAGGCGGAAGCCGCAAAGGCAGAAAATGGGCACCGCAAGAAAGTGAAGCCGCCGAAGAAGGTGCATACGGAAGAGGAGAGAGAAGCTTTGAAGGAAAAGCGAATGCTTAAGTTAGTGGGTGCTGTCGTGGTCAAATCTATGTCAAAGCACTCCAAGGCGATGGACCACGATCAGTTCAAGAAACACGCAAAGGAGGTGCGTTCCGTTCAATCTTTGATGATGTTGCTTGGTGCTCATACGAAGAATTGTTGTTACAGTTGACTCAGATTATTACAGACAAGGAGAAAAAATCGTCGAGTTATAAAGAAGGACGCCTTAATGAACTTTCGGAAGAGAAAGTTATCAAGATCAAGAAATTTGCAAAAGAGTACATTGCCAAGGTTCTTCGGAAATTGGAGAAGTCAGGCAAACGTGGGGAATCATCTTCGAACGCAGCGACTGCTTCCACATCCACGCTGCAGGACGCACCCTCTCATGAGCATGGGGGTGACGACGTCGTCATGGGCGACGCATCGATGGAGGATATGAATGTTGCGTCCGATAGCGACGGGGACGCGGACGGAGATGCTGATGAAGACTTAGAGGATGAGACTATTGCGGATGGGGATGGGACAAAAGCCGTGGGCATTGAAAGCCCCAGAAGCCCTATAGAGGAGTCTGTCATCGCTGAGCCTTGGGGCATTATGGATCTTGATGAAGGGGCGGTGGTTCTGGACGCCGATATTCAACCGCCGTCAGATCCACGCCGACGACCACCAAACTCCCAGTTCGACTCTTGGGAGCCGCCACAGGGTCCTAGTGGCATGTAATCGCTATGATTAAGTTAGATGATTGAAATAAAGTGTAACTCGATGATCGATGTGTAAGTCAATACACTTTTTTTCCATTTCATTCGAGTGAGCAGATTGAAACAGGCGCCCGGCTGAGAAGCAGTTGCTGCCACGCAATCGATGAACCTTGTTGCCCATTCGCCGTGTGCATCAAGTCCCACAGCTGCCTTGTGGACTGAAGAACCCTAATTTTTTTCGGGCGGCCGTCCTGATTTCCTGACGTTTAGTAGGCATCTAGATAGGTACTTGAGGTCCGAGGATAGCACGCGATCATTCCCAGTATGTAATACCTCTTTAAAATTCCGTGGCGCCATCAGCATCAGACGGACAATCCGGTGACATGGCGCTCAGCGCATGCTTCATCCGGATCGATCTCTAACTTGGTCCCAAATGCGACTGTCGTAGGGCCACACGGGCTCACACGGGGCCTACACCCACCTCCCGTGCCGGAATATCCGCACCATAAGTCTTAGTTGAAGTCCCAGGCGCGGGGCACAGTATAGCACTAGCGAGGCTAGAGATGCACGATTGACCTCAGATTGTAAAATATGAGTTCAATGTTGGGTGTGGTACTCCAAGAAATCTATTCAGTACACCCTCTAAGGCGGCCGCCCAGAAGCAGCACACGAATACACCATTGGGAGGTTCAGATCTCCTTTTTGGTGGCGCCCATTTCCATGCGGCGCACACCGTACGCGATTGACGTTAATAGAAGTTCCATCAGCTCAAGAAGAACCGATCTACGTTTCCTCCGGGTGTATATTCCAATCTTATTTTGCAGTCTGCTGCTATCCCGAGCTCCACAAAGATGTCATTTGGGGTTCACATGAGCCCGAGGTATAGCGACAGGCCGAGCCTGTACCTCAGGCCTGAGGTCTCAGGGTCAGGCCTCAGGCACAGGATGAACCGTGAATCATTGAGAATTTCCGCTTGGCATCCGAACCTACATCCAAGGCAAACCCCTCGATAAATATATTGTCACCCCATGGGACAATCAATAAACCCAGATAGAAAGAAAGGGAATCCAGCCAGCAGCTATAAGAGAATGATCGTCGCTGCGAAGAAGCCGCGCATGCCAGTGAAGAAGAAACTTTCGGCACCTGTAACCCATTGAAAAATGTACAATCATCGTGCTTCGGTTATTCGAACATCCAGACTTCCTCAGAATATGGTCATGCTGAGCACATTCGCAAAGGTATCCGTCTCGTCACAAGAGACGGATACTTGACACGATCTTTCGTTCACACACACACATCAGTAGGCCTTGAGTAGTTAGGTGGTTACGCCTCCAGGGAATCCCAAGCGCCCTTGCCAACCATTTCAAAATCATAGAAGGCCTTTACCTCAACTAGTCGAGAACGGAAAGTCAAAATGAATGGATGCCAAGAGAGTAAAGGCGCCCGAGTGAGGCACATAATACGGGCCCCGGTCATGGGTCAACAGGTTCAACGAACTCTTCAGTGTATAGGGAGTAATGCAGGGAGAACATGTTACAATGTCTCGGCAGGTATCTCTTTGTTCTACAGTATAGAGTAGTATCAGAAGATGCTTCAGGCCGACGCAACCGTCAGGGAACTAGAGACCACAAAAGCAATGAGGGCTGACATGATACTCTAAAGCAATCCTCATAGCTGGAATCTTCAAATGGCGTGATGGAAGGGTTAAAGCCCTATCAAAAGATTGCACATGCAAGAACAGCCTCTGGAAATCTTTCAAAGGAAACTTGATAGGCTTAACGTTCGAGAAGTACAGTCCGATCATGCATCATGTGTGAAAGGTGAAAGGATAGTGGAAGGCTGACTGAAGCTCCGCCGATACTACATATGCATATATGGCGAATGTGCTGCATAAGATTCAGGAAAGTCACGGTCTCAAGGAAGCAGGTCTATATTTAGAGCAAGCAGAGTACCAAGATCTAGAAATCCCAAGCCGATGTCGGATATGAAATCTGCTGCTGGCATTCTTAACATTATCATGGTTGGTGTGGAAGCAAGGTGTTCGACAGGTGTAAACCGTTGAGAGTATCGTGACGTATAAGTTTAGGCGACCGGACCCAAACCGGACCGAATGGATGGCGATCTAATCAGACGGTCACTGGGGTTGTATCATATCGCCCAGCTTCCGAGGCTGTCGGGCATAAAAAAGTTGTCCATAAGAAAGCACTCTCGCCACAGCTATGATTTATTGACCGATACTTGCCTACACATCTCACTTTTAAAGCCTGAATCTGTCGATCTAGATTTACTGCAGCATAGTCATGGGCAAACCGCAAGCATGAAACCTTTTCTATTGGGTATGGGACGTATTTATTGCATGGCAACAAATTCATCTTTGTCGCACATATATATTTCAACTTGGCTCTCAGCGGCTGACACCGACTTTGGTTCGAGAGTTGTTAAATGCATTTTTACGAGTGGCGTCGGATGCAGGGCGAGGCTTAAAAAACACCCTAACCAAGATCTGTGATCTACTTAAATACCAAGTGGCATAAGCTTCGGCTTATGGGACCCTGACAATGAATTGCCTGATTTGTCAACTCTGTGTGACTCAGATGCAGGATACAATAGAAAATGTCCACTTTATGTCGATTTTTGAGTGGCGCGAGCTTCCATTTCAGAGTCCAGAATCCTTAATTAAACCTTTATGCATCTAGCATGATTTTTCACTCTCGTTGGTGAAATACACCGGCTTAGTTTGATCCGGTGGCGCGGCCAAATGTTCCCAGCTAACAAATCTCTTGTCATCCGGCGGCGTAGTCTCATAGAAAGTGTCAAGCCTTGTGATTCTTTCCGGGGCTTAAGCTAACACAAAACTTGAATTGTTCTCAACAGCTATGTAATAATTCAGCAGATGACATAAAGGAGACCCCCGATTCATCGGCCCCGCGACGCCTCGGCTAACCAACAATACACCGGCTAACCACTCCGACTCGGAGGACTGGAAGCTTCCCTTCTGGTGCTTTTTCAAATCACGATAATCTGAATCTTCTTAACCCGGGCGTCTACATCGGCAGAAGCCACTTCCCCAATTGGTGACATTGCAAATGCGTTCCTTGACTTAGTTTATTCTACTCCACACGGACAAGCGCTTCCGCTCGGCGCTCTGTGATGTGGCTCTCTGTTGGTCAACTGTTGGTGGCACACACGCTACCGCGAGATACTAGGTCACGCTGTATGCCCTCTCAAGCTGGGAAAATATAAAGGCTTGCTCAACATATTACCAAGGTTCCGACACCTCGCAGTCAACCCCACCTCGCCTCTCTAGTTCAGCAACGTCATGATGCATCCTCTGGCATTGCTTCAAGTGACCACCATGGGCCTGGTACGTCAGCCTGCCAGTATGTCGACTTGTTGCGAGCAACTAACACTCACTTATGTAGGCCACTCATCTGTATTTTCGCAAATTCGAGCCGAAAAGCCCCCTAATCTGTGCCTCTATTCTTCTTCTGGAGCCTGCTGTGTTTCTCGCGCTCCTGTCATGGCCAACACTGGGCATCGTATCTGTCCTGACTGTGTATGGCGTATTTCTGACGTCACTCATGATGTCGATTGTCGTGTATCGTCTCTCTCCCTGGCACCCACTGGCGGAATATCCCGGGCCCATGCTAAACAAGGTTCAATGTCCAGTCACCACTACCGTACTTCTTTGCTCACTGAAAATTGGTCTTAGATTACACAATTCCGGAATGTCTATGTACAGTGGAGTGGATTTCAACACCTTGTCCTCAAAGAACTCCATGATCAGTATGGGACGTTTGTTCGGATTGGTGAGTTTGTATGCTCTCTCTGAGATATCGTACTCATTGGCTGTAATCGCTTATCAGGTCCAAATGAGTTGTCCGTTATTGATGTCGACGCTGCATTGGCCATCCTAGGACCTGGGGGGCTCACTAAAGGTCGATGTATGTATTTTTTTTCGTGCATAGAATACTTTCAGCCTGATAAGGCTTCCTACCAGATTACGACCCTCGACGGGATCCCAATGCCCCCGGGAACCTGCTTGCATTGCACGGTCAAGCACATACAGATCGTAGGCGTATGTGGTCTCGAGGATTTACCAACTCTGCCTTGACTGAATACGAAGACGCGCTTGTAAATCGAGCAGACGCTTTGTTCACCCGTCTTTCATCAACAACATCACAATCAGTGGATTTATCGATGTGGCTCAGCCTCTTCTCGTTGGATTTCATGGGCGATATGGCGTACGTGAGCTGAATCCATCCAATGCAAAAAAAAAATTGACACCTCAGGGTGAATAGCTTCGGTCAAGGTTTCAATCTCCTTCACCTTGGTGGCGACCCAGAAAATCTTCGAAGCATGTTCGAAAACAACTTTGTGTGCGTTATCAGGATATAAGTATAATTTCTCTGAACCAACTTGAGTTTCTTCTAGCCCGATTTCTATTGTCTGTCAAATCCCCTGGGCATGGTCAACCATTCAGCTCTTCCCTTTCCTTTCTGGGAACATTCTGAAGCTAAGGAAGTTTGCGATCAGTCACGGCACGTCGCGTTTGGCAAAACGCCCTGAGACGAAGGACCTTTGGTATCACCTGGTAGCTATTCTCTACCGCCTGTTCAAATCACCTGTTAGCTGACCTTCGGTCTTAGTCAGACGAAGCCGGTCTAGAGAAGGAGCGGCCGATAGTTCAGAACATCGTCGCCGATAGTGCCTTGGCTATGGTAGCTGGATCCGATACGACGGCGACGGGCTTAAGCAATCTTTTCTATCTTTTGCTGTGCCACCCCCACTGCCTCAAGCGCCTGAGAGACGAGATCGATGACGTGTATCCGAAAGAGGAGAACCCTTTGTCATCAGCGAAACATTCCCAGCTTCCATATCTCTCTGCATGCATGTAAGCCTTTCCCTTTCCTTAAAGAAAGATCAGGTCACTAATGCATCCTAAAGAAATGAATGCCTCAGACTCCTTCCTCCTACTTTGAGTAGCGGGCCACGAGAAGTTATAGCGGGCAGTGGTGGCCGAACGTTTGCAGACCGGTTCGTTCCCATATTCTTGTCCTTCGTAGAACGCCGCAGTAAGCGTAACTCTCTCTAGGTACATTCCAGAGGGGACTCAGGTATACATCCCGCCATACTCCATTCATAGGAATCCCGATTACTTCTCTCCGCGACCCAATGAATTTGTGCCGGAGAGATGGCTTGCCGGTCAAAGAGAGGATGATTCCAACACACTCAATCTAAACGCATTCATCCCTTTTAGCCACGGTCCTGCTAGTTGTGTGGGGAGAAATTTGGCCCGTAGGGAGATGATGATGATCACAAGTGGAATTCTCCAGAAGTTCGACATACGCTTCGCTGATGGCTACGACCCAAATTCATGGCTCCATGAGTTGCATGATCATTTTGTCTCTACACGGGGTTCTTTGAAGGTTACACTGGCTGCTCGACTATAATTTATTTTACTTATGTACCAACATATTTATGACAAAAGTAGTAAGTACTTTGGCGCTGAGATGGACTTGTAATATAGCTTGAATGTAGCTCAGGGCTTGTATATGTGATTAATCATCGTGGCGCGATGTCATAGCGCGCACATGTCCAATAATCGTAAGTAGACGTCAGGAAGCGTGGGCCATGGGACCCTGAACAGGTTCGCGGCTAGCTTTCGACATGTCACTCAATAGAAAGAAGTTGCGATATCGGAAGAATTTGTTGGTCAGCCCAGCTGGACACAAGAAAGTTCAATCGTGCTTCGCTCTCATCTTGGTATCGATTTGAAACTAATGCATGACGCAGCAGCATGATGCATGATGCCGCCGGCTCCTGACGATGCAGAAGTGTATCATTAAGGGGAGGAACGCAGGTTTGAGTCACATACACATGTCCGCCTCTCCTCAAGCGTTAAGCCCGATGTCAGTCTCATAATACAAATATTGGAGCCAGCGCGGGCTTAACAGGGAAGCAAGGGTTTGACGGATTTAAAGTCGACAATGAGGTATTTGGCAGAAGACCACTGAGTGTGAGCTGGCCTGTTGTTTTGAGTGACACAGAGAATGATGCCGTCTGAAAGTTTTGCCTCATGGAACCTGGATGGAACAGATCTCCACATGGTGCACATACCGAGCTTTGTGCGAGCGTGAAAGGCGCTCTCAGTGACCACGATCACGATGGGTGGGGGTGGCCTTGTTATGGCTATCGGGCCGACTTAGAGTTTAATTTTATGTGAGCTAGAATTAGAGGATTAGAGGCCCATGAAATCGAGTTTAGGCCGGCAGTAGTTAGAGAATATATTGTGGATTTTTGACCTGCCGCTGAGAAGCTTCCATTGAGACGCTTCCATGAGTATGCCCATCGACAGCCGAGGGGTTTAAGACGGGCCCGTAGCGGCGTTTTTTCTTCTTTTCGATTCAGACTCTGCCTACCGATTTGATGACGTCAGGATATAGGTCTTGTGTTTCGTCTAGATCTTAGCAAGGTTAGCACAAGATGGTTCCTAATCACTGTTAAAGATCTAGAAAGGCATTCGGAATTTCACAGGTCCGATTGTGTGTGAAGAAATACACATCCGTCTAATCTACTTCAAGGACTGTGCCGCGCTGCACACTGCCCCAGCCTGAAAGCATAGTTTAGCATTTTGGCATTGTTGGATTGCGAAAGAAAGAGAAAAAACTCACCAACTAGCCGCCAATGCTTCTCAATGCGACGAGAGAGAGCAACCTTCTCACCGACCTCCGTGCAGGCAGGTGAAGTCAACTGAATCTTCGCCAGATCCGCCTTGACACTCAGGACCCTTCCGCCTGTAGATGTTGAACCGATGTTGATGAGGAGTAGCTCGTTCTTGACCAGCTTCGAGACTTTGGTCTGCTTTTTATCCTCCGTTTTTACACCGAGTAAACGACGAAGCAAGAACAGGCTGATTTCAAGTTCTGAAGGATGGTCAGTGCTTGATCAAAATACTTCTGGGTATCAACGAGTTCGCACCGGCGTAAATTTTGGGAAGTTTGCCGACAGCACCCAAAACTTGTCCGACAAGACGATCGGCTCTGCAGAGAGTGGGATCTATCCTGGTACCCACACCGATCAAACCGCCAGGAACGGCGAACGACAATAGATTGTTCTCGGCGTGTAGGGACATGATCCGACTGAAAATGGGTTTGCACCTAGTTCGGCCTGCGCTATCCTTTGTCACGATACCAGGTCGTATCTCAACCTCAAGGCCGAGTTTCAAGACACCGGTCAAAATCGAACCACCAGCAACACCACCTTTCAAATCATCGACTTCAGCACCTGGCTTGTTCACGTCGAAAGAACGAATCACGATGAGGCGTGGATCAGAGGTGAAGTCGCGAATAGGGATGGGGATGCGTTTCACGATGTACTCGTTCACCGCGTCAATGTTGTACTTCAGCTGAGCGGATATTGGGACAATAGGGGAAGATTCCGCCACGGTACCTGGTGCAATGACTTAATAAGATGGCCATTTGGGGGCGTGGAAAACGGCACACCTTTGACAAATGCAGCTATGCTCTTTTGGTGCTCCAGGGCTTGCGCCTCTTTGATCAAGTCGACCTTATTTTGTAGGATGATGATGTTTTCCAACTTCATGATTTCAACAGCAGCAAGATGCTCGGATGTTTGAGGTTGTGGGCACGTCTCGTTGCCGGCAATAAGAAGTAGAGCAGCGTCCATGACTGCGGCACCGTTTAACATCGTAGCCATCAGAATGTCGTGTCCTGGACAATCGACAAATGATACATGACGAATCAGCTTCATCCGATGATTACACCCCGGCCGTTCGCAAGGGGGGTTATCTTCTTTATGTGAGGGATATGATCGGAAGCAGCCTGGTCGCGGGCAGGCATCATTCTCGCATTGATAAATCTACGCGTAGGCATAGGCTTAGTGCACCAGGGAAGAAGGGATTGAGCACCTACTTTGGCGTTAGCGTATCCAAGCTTGATAGTGATATTTCGGACGAGTTCGTTCTTAAATCGGACTGTCATAACACCAGAAATTGCCTTCACCACAGTCGACTTTCCGTGCGCGACATGGCCAATTGTACCTAGGTGTTTATGATCAGACAGTCCTCGTTGCTCGATCACAGGTTCCGCATACCAAGATTGATCGTGGCCTTGGAAGAAAGGTCAGATCGCACATGCAGCGTTCATTGTGGAGCTACTCACCTGTTTCGATATGACCTCGGGAGAAAGTGGTGTAAGTTTTGAAGGATCAATCTCAACCTTTGGGATGTCGTCGATAGCGTCTTCTTCATCTTCTTCCTCAGACTCAGATTCTTCGTCCCGCTTTTGCAGTGTTTCTTCATCAGCCATAGTTTTTCTTGCTTCAATACCGATTTCTTGATAGGAGTGATACAGAAGAGACACCGATATGTTGTTCAGTTTCGATGACTCCAGCCTGACTCGAGGTCAAAATTCTTGGGCGGAGATTGAAACCCCACGTGTTAATTATTCTCAAGAAGTTGAAGAAACAAGTTTATCATTGGACAGGGCCATGTTCATGAGCTTGAGACTTACATCCCGCGTTGCGTGGAACCTGACGGTGATGTTAGCTGAACGTATTTTTCCGGATTGTTCTTTATGTTTCATCTCTTAGAAATTGCGAGTCCGCCTGGCTGCAGTCTCCACGGCCTTCACACACCGATATCTGATTCAAAACAAAACAGTACGGCCACTAGCTATTCGCTTAGCGGGCGACTGCCGGACAAAACCCTTCTTACTTTGAAGTACAGGGTATTCCGTAGTCGTAATTGAGTCGCGTCGGAGCTGCTTCAACGTGGTTTTGTCAACATGCGTAAATCAACTACGTCACAGCTTGAGCACGTCGTGTATATAAGAGCACTGAGCGACTGACGCACTTTGAGAAACCCAGATTGAAAAATCCGGCGAAGGTCATATCACTGAACATGTCTCTTGGAGAAGGTGCGATGACTCCCTGCTTTGTTCCCTGAAACAGGTGTAAACTCTAAGTTTTGCATTTCTAGCGGACGGAAAGTTCCCCACGGCGAATCAGGGTACAGGTTTGCCCCCTTCGCCAACTCGAGAGAACCCTGGACAAGTGTGTCGCCAATCATTCAGAGATTAAAAAATGAGATTAACTTGTTCTCTTCAGGTATTCCCAAAGTCGGACCCTCAATCAGGTAGATGGCACATTGTTTTACATTTCCACAACACGCTCAAATGTTCCCCGCAGCTCCACCCACCCCAACGCACCAAAGCGGACTCGAACAATACATAGGGAACCCATATCTCATGGGAGGTGCATTGCGCAAGGTGGATCAAGCCCTTGGGGAGGTTATCATCATTCTTGAAAGTGAAGAGAGATCGCACAGTGGCGCAGACGAGGAAGCACCTCTCTTGCAGAAGTTTCGCCGCTGGAGAGAGGAGATTCATGTCATGCGTGGGGATTCCCGGACACCGCCCAGAAGCAGAATATCGCCACAAACCATGTCTCGCACAGGGTCGCGGTCTTCTGAAGCAGGCGGGATGTTCATAGACTGAATTGGCACTCCTCATTCGTGATCGCTCGGTTCATTTAAAGTGTATGGTGAACGGTGAGGGGGTTGCGTATGGTCGTCAAAGTACAATGTAAAATAGTTCATGCAAAAAAAAAGTTCGACACCGGGCGCAGGATATTCAGCGTGTACGGGTTCACAACACAAGCGGGACAATCATAAATAATACTGATACAATCCAAGGGGGTGAAAGAAAGCAACGCAAATTCACAAGTCACTCCTTGAGTGGCCGCGGTGTCCTGGGACGGGATGGAGGCGGGCGGTATTGATGCATGGAAGATTTTGGTGTGAGAAATATCCCAAAGCGTCTTCTAAGGGGCTTTAGTAGTTGGGGTGGAGCAATGGAAAATTCTTGCTCTCTGTCGTCCGGGTTGGTGGCACGAAGGCGGCGGGAAAGAGCTTCCTGATCCTCTCCGTAGAGATTTTGGTGACGATTTCGCCGTTCCTGGTTTGCACGAGCCACCGGAAAAGAAGTAGGAGCTTCGAGAACAAATTGTCAGTTAGATGGTGGTTATTCCTCTATTACGAAGCTTACGGGGCATCGGTGTAAGAAACGTTGCTGTAGATGCGGGGGAAGCTGAATAACTGAGTGTGTTCGGGTCCGAGGATGACCAACTTTTGGCCAAAAGAACACGTGTCGAGGGCCCCGGGGGCAGTTCTGCTCTGTGTAACGGGCTATGCAAGCCAGCATACAAAGGGAATAACAAGCTATTTACTCGTCCTAAAAATATGTCGGCGGTTAAAGCGAGGGTAAAATGTTTGGTCAGAATTTATTACCTTCGAGAGTTACATCAACGTCGTGGCGGCGTTCCTCTAGCAAGTGAAGTAGGTCTATGTATGCAGCTTTACAGCGAGCGAGAGGGGTAGGGCATGAACTAAATGGGTAAGGCCGGATTCCCATGGAGAGAAGCGTCTTCCTTGCTATCTGCGTAAGCAGCGCTGTGACGTTAGTACTTGTCAAAGGGAAGGAAATAGATGTTACCTCTATCAGAGCTATTATCTGTGGCACAAGATGATCAACCCTCAGGCACAAAAATGTATCTCGTTGCGGTAATAAGTACCTTTCTGCTGTGGCGTCGAAAGTAAACCGGAGATGTGCTCCTGCAATCCTGGAGCTCGTGAGCGGCCTCGAGGAACTGATCCTTTGATCCAAGTCGATGGGCCAAAGTAATAGAATCGGCCTGTATATCAATTTCCGCTGTGGCTTTACGAGCCATTGAAGGGAAAGAAAGTATTTGGTAGTGGGTATCTGGAGTTAGAGCACCCGGGCCCGATGGGTCAAGGCGAAGGGCGAGCTCAAGGTCAAGGAGTCGGCTGCACAGCATTCTTGCACTCGCAAGTTGTGTTGTGGCCAGTGCGGTAACTTCCGGTCCCTTGTTTCCAGACAATGTACGGTTCTTGGTTTGCTCTTGGTGCGGCTGCCACTTGCCCTACTGACGGCAATTAAATCGGATCTGAGCACACTCCCAGGTAGCCTTACTATAGATACGAACTTCCAATTGACTAGCATATTTTGCAACGTGTTCTACACAACTTTCAAACACCCTTTCCCGGCACACTTAATGCTTTGGCAGCGCCGTCTCGGAGTTTGAAAAACACTCTTATTCATAAATTATTCGTGGGAACATCGAATAGAGACCCGCAAACATAAACAACGCGTCGCGTTCAATTGGCTTGCTCCCCACCTTTACAATGGAGTCGTCGACGAGCAGAGCAGCGGAAGAGAGGCTCAAACAAGAGGAGATACTGAAACAGATAGCGCAACTACAAACAAAGCTTAAGGACCTTCCCCCTGAAGTTCTTGCCTCCTGTGCATCACCCTCATCACCCAAACGGAAACGATCACAGTCCACGACTCTAGTGCCTACCACTCCCTCTCCCAGTGAGTCACATCTGGGACTTTAGCCTGCTCTGCCTCACACAGGTTACAGAAAAGCGTAAACTCAGTCATCGGCCACCTATCACACAGCCTGGACCAAACAGTGTTCGGCCACTCGACTTTTCTAAAGCTAGCACTGCATCTTCGAAACAAACCGTGCAGCCACAATTTCACAAACCCTCAGCATCCAACCTCTTGAAGAATTTTGCGAATGCGCGTCGTGAGCAGGATGACCCGGATCGAAACCGCCCACCGGAACGATCATCCGGCTTCACGGAGAGGCCACCTCCAGTAGTCACTCAAGATGGTCAGGATCAGTCCTTACTATCCTCGGCTCTGAAGAGAGATGATCGTCTGGCACTTATTGAAGAGCTTGAACCTGGACCA
Source organism: Tephrocybe rancida (assembly GCA_018858115.1). Taxonomy (NCBI): domain Eukaryota; kingdom Fungi; phylum Basidiomycota; class Agaricomycetes; order Agaricales; family Lyophyllaceae; genus Tephrocybe; species Tephrocybe rancida. The sequence continues at coordinate 54,389 of JABCKT010006493.1, forward strand.
GTTGACCACATTCCCCCAGCCGACGACCCTGATTTTGACAGACTCGAGCCTAACTCTGGTATTCGACTATCGTACGCGGTTCTACTGTATAACCAATACCAATGCTCACTATATCTGCCTAGCGCTCGTACAATATCTCACGAAGACCTACAGAACCATTTGACCGGCCGTTTCTACCTTTCACCGTCACAACTTTACTCGAGTATCCGCCTTTTACCGGATAAACTGGGCTACGACGTACCGGTCCCAGGAGACTGGATTACCATAGCTGTAGTAGCTGAACGTGGCCCTCTCAGGTTCAGCAAGGCGCCTATAGCAGTAGGTCGCGAGGAAGGCGATGTTGTCGAGAAGAAGGACAAATGGAAAGGGAAAGGGAAGGCTAGTGAAGAGCCAGCGAAACCTAACGGGAAGAAGTATGTCAACCTCAAACTGATTGACTTTGGTTCACGCTCGCGGACCTCCTCGTCAGCTACTGGTGGCAAGGCCGTAATACGTGGCGACGCGTTCCTTTCACTGCTGCTCTTCGAGTCGGACACTTTCGATCTCGTGTCTGATGATGGAGTGAGCAAACCGCACAAGGCCTATAAAGGTGGTAGCCGTGGTGCCTTTGAAACCATGTCTAAGCTTAAGGAAGGAGACGTCATCGCACTTCTCAATCCTCGTGTCCTCAGGCCATACCAGGTATGGCCATTTTATTTCCCACCAACTGTGCACAGCGATATTTAAATTCCTGTACAGAGGGCGAACGACAATCCGCATCCTGTGAACAATATCTTGGCTATAACGCCAGAATCAGCGTCGTCGATTATGGGCATTGGCCGTGCACGCGACCTCGGCATGTGCACCGTGCTCAAGCGGGACAATACCGTCTGTGGGAGCTGGGTAGACAAACGCGTCAGCGATGTTTGTGAATATCACGTCCAGAATGCAGTCGAGCGCCGGCGTGCTGGGCGTGCAGAGTTCTCCATAGGGTGAGCTAGTTTTTCCGTGCGGACTTTTTAGTGATTGTCCCTAACGCTACTATAGGACAACGGGCATGTCTAGGTCTTCCGCGCCGAAATGCAAACCTGCTTACGACCCGGCGCGACAGTGGGGTCTCAAGCCGGAGCCAGTCGCTGGTGGTAGTGCCACATACATCGTCTCGGGGCATATCGTGAACGATTCTGGGGTCGATTCGCGGTCTTTGTTCGCTACAGAGAATATCGGGCGAGAAGGCCAAGCGAAAGCGGCGCGTAGGATGTCAAAAAAGGCCGATGACTGCGCATTGGCGAGTCTTCTGGAGAGGGACAAGGAGGGGATGAAGGCCGTGATGAAAGCGCGAGAAGTGAATACGCGAGGAGCGAATAGATCGGAGGGGCCGAAGGAAAAGGGCAAAGGAAAAGGAAAAGATCACAAAGGGGATGGGCGGGAACCGGCGGGGAAGAGCGAGAAAAAAGAGATTGTGCCGACAGCAAAAAATGCCTACACTGCCGAAGTGATCAAAAATATTGGTTTCGATCCTATTGTCATGGCCGGGCAACGGAGGGGTGCAGGGGACTTGGATGTCCAGAAGAAGGTGAGCAAGTTATCATTTTTTGTCGCTCATATCACCCATTCCCGTTAGCTTCGATCCTTGGAAGCGGTGCAGTCGTCAAGAAAGGACATTGCCCTGGGACCGCGACCTGGGCAACGTGTTCGTTCAAATGTTGTGGTCCCGGCCCCTAAAAGCACGACAAAGGCCACAGCTTTGCGTGATCTTGATAGCTCAGACGACGAGCTTCCAGAACATCCTTCGGAACAGAAACTTGCGGACGTAATGATTGACTTGGACTCGGACGATGATTGATTCTTCAACACTGCTTCAACACAGGATACAACTACACATATGTAATACCATCTCAATTTGCATTCTTCGCCAATATCTTTTTCCATCCGTGCTAGATCTAGAACCGCAATCCCCCAGACAGGCAGGGGCTGTTCGCATTTTTCCAGGAACACCACGTATGTAGTGCGGCTGTTCACGACTCTCAATGTCCGCAGGCAAGGCAAGTCGCCGCCCGCCGTTCGAGTAGGGTATAACTTTAATGCGTATTCACGTTTCCAAAGAAGGGAGGTGGGATACAAGCCTATCAGGGGGTAAAGTGTAAGGGGAGGGAGTGTGAAGGAGGGTTGTCGAGGATGTCATGATCATGACGCATTTTTGTCCACCTCCATATCATCAAGATCATTCGCTGACGGGACGGCTGCAGAGGTCGCCGCTCCTGCAGACGCGCGTTCGAGACTCGGGGGCGCAACGTCCCTGATAAGTTATTTTCGTGAGCAACACGCTACGCTGAAGCAGGGCACGACGCACCATTTAATCTGGAAACGAGTCACTCTTGGCTTCGCACTAATCTCCCGTACAAGCCTCTCGAACATGATCCGTTGCGGCGGCGTCTCTTTCATCTCCTCGTTGTCGTACTCCGTGTTCTGGTAATACCCGACGCGCACGAACTCTTGTTCGTTGTAGGATCCGGTCAATATGAGTGCAGCGACACCCAGGACGTCCTCTTCCGGGATTTTTGATGGGTCAGGGGGCGAGCCCTCGAATTCAAAGGAATTGACGCCCGTCGGGACGGGTCCAACGAGACAGTCGTCGAGTTCTTGATCAAGGTCTTCGTCGCCGGGCGACGACACATAGATGAGCTTCCATTCTAGATCTATGCCTATGTCAGAAAAGTATTAGTTGGATAACGATATAGTCACACACCATCTTTGAGGGGTGCTATACATTCAAAGGTTACACGAAATCGATACACATCTGAAAAACGGGCTGGGTTGTTGATGAATTCGACGTTCTAAGCCACTGTCAGTAATTTATTAGCAGTGGAGGTTGTATTGACTGACTCTAATAGTTACAATGGACATTTTTAGTAGAAGAAGAGACGAAGGAGAGAGAAAGCAAGAGGCAGAACGCGACGCGACCGTGACTGTGACCCGGGTTACAACACGTGAGAATTAGACCCCGAATACCCTGTGCCTAACTAGACGAAGATCGTCCTTGCAAACGATGCAAACAATTCTTTCAATCAAGTGCTGATGAGTCCTCTTTCAATGTGCATGGACAGCCTTCTCAACAAGGCAGTGGGCAGGTGTAAGGATGGGCTGTGTTGATTGATATTGGGTTTCCGGGGTACAAGCGTATTACTAATCCGATTATTGTTCTTGACGAAATACCCACATCGACCATCACAAGCCTGACCAGTGGGCCTTTTAGCTGTTTCTTGCACGTCTTGCACGTCTTGTTCTCTTTTGGTCTACATCTGGCCCGTCCGTGGTGGGCCTTAACTGGGTGGCAGTCGTCACATTAACCCGCCGGCTGGAAACTGATTGCTTCACATTCTCATCCCGTTCGCAGAGAAAAGCATGGCCAACTAACTTTCTTGCAGTCGTAGCAGTTATTTTTGTATTCCTTTAGTATCTCTCGCACCAAGTCCTTACCACAATGTCAACAGCCAATCCCGAATATCACGAAAATACGCCTACTTTGCCTACCATGACCCGCGACGACGCCGATGTGATACAACCCGCAGCCAGTTCATCATCATCCAATACCTTCCTACTGCCCATTTCAACACTCTTGACAAGCCCATCTCAGTCCTCCTTTGTCTTGTCGGAAGTGGTCGTGGAACCCGATATTGTGCCTCCCGAACTCGCGAACGCAGACGTTTCTGTTGCTCGTGCGTTGTTCTCTTGTGGGCTCATCATGTTGCTAAATCTTAATCTCAAACAGCCGATAGAAGCTTTGTTGAGACGCCCTCTGGACCCGCAGCCCGGGAACTAAAAAAACGTTGGGATCAGCAGCTCGGTGTTAGCAAAGATGTTCGGTCTCCCTACGCCATCACAGCATTCGTAAATCAGCACGGGAAACAGATGTTCCGTGTGGGGTGCGTTCCCACCTCTTGCCAACACTGTCAACCAAACTGACTCCACCTAGCCGCCGCGAACTATCCGCACCTGCAGCAAACGCAGCCGAGATCGAAGAGCGCATCACCCATACGGCACCCAGCGAACCTTCCACTTCCCCGCATACAAAACGCCGATCACGAATGAGCATGCACAACCTTCCATCCATCTTTCACAAGAATGGCAGCAGTTCAAAAGCAAACGTAGCCCAAGCTTCAGCACCACGCAAACTTAGGAAGACCCGGTCAATACCCGACATGGTCAGCACAGCCAATGACGCAGAAGCTTCCTCGACCACTGGGCGACTCCATTCCCGAAGTGTAACCGGTGCCGACGTATCCCCTTTCTCGACCGTAGTCCGCAACCCAAATACCGTGGACCTCTTTGGAGAACTCATGGATTGGCATCCACCTCCTTCAACCTCTGCAAGCATCTCTACGAATAGTTTGACATCTGACGATCAATCTCCTAACGAAAATCATGACCAATTTAAGTCCCCCACCATCATCGCCTATCCATTTGGCCACGGCGTTGCATATGACTCACCATCTCGCAAAAGCCATACCTCAGACCTACTTCCACTTCAGCTACCTCGATATTTACGTGAAGTACAGTCGTTTGAATCCGGGCTTACCGCTCGCCAGATAGAACCTTCCACCAAACGCGTCGGGAGAGATTCCTCGTTGGCGATGGAAATCTATCTTGACAATACTGACGAAAGCCGCCCACCTTCAGCCCTACGCGTTCACCCCTCACCTTCACCTTCTGATCATGAGACGACACCCACTTCACCAACCCCTGAACCCTTCCTTTCGACCGCTCCTGAGCCTGCATCCGAACCTACCCTCCTCTCCCGGTACTCCACGGATGTCTTTGACGTCCTGCAGAACTTTAGAGGCCTTCCGCTCCTTGATAAGCTTTCACCCGATTCAGAATCGACCACGGTCATTAAGCTCTCTTTGTCTGCCGATGAGAGTGCTACACCACGGGATGACCCGCGCTTTGTGGTCTGGGGTGAGATCCAGTCTGATCGTGACCACGATGACCAGTCGCTTGAGCAAGACTCCGTCACGGATCTGTCACTACCGTCTTCCTCCCTCTCAAGGCGTCGTGGAAGTAAAGCCAAGGCTGCCGAACCCTCAAGCTCACCAGTGTCTGTCGGGGAGACACACAAAGTTATCATCGCGGCTACTATTGAACGGTGGATTGCTCAGCTTACGAGCGATTTGAACTACGACGAACTTCTCGACTTTTTCCTCACGTACCGCACATATATCAACTCTGTCGACCTATGCCATCTCCTCATCGCACGCTTTCACTGGTCATTGCAGCAGTCGTCGTCTTCACGAGACGAACGCATACGTCGGATCGTACGCGTGCGGACGTTTGTAGCGATACGTTACTGGTTCTTGACTTTCTTTACTGTCGACTTCATACCTAACCGCGAACTGCGTCTGTTAGTGGCCAACTGGCTGAATTCTTTAATCCGTGATCCGATTTTGAGAAAACATACTGATGGCCTGGTGAGTTCCATTTTTATATCGTAGCTGCAAAGCACTAATATGGCATTTGTAACCCAGGGTATTGTGCGGAAATTATTGAAAGTGGTGAAGGAGTGCAAGCAAGCGCACACACGGCTACCGGCGAGGTCGTCGATGAAACCCCGACCGTCTGTCTCCAAACCTACAGAGAATCATGTACTAGGTGCAAAGTTCGCAGCTGCTACGAGGAAGAACACCAGCGACGATGACCTTTCGGACGTGGACTTGGACTTCCTGCCAGACGAAGGAGCCACTCCCATCGACGCCAGCCAGGGCTTCCCACACGATATCGCCAACGCCCACCTGAGTGTGAATGCCTACGTCGGCGCCGGCCTGGCCCCCACGCGACCTGCCTCGATACCCTTTTCCTCATTCTCGATTCTACAGCGCACGGATCATGCCCCACCTCCCGGAGCCCCTACGGACCTACCCTTCATCCAACAGTCCCCCGCGGCACTACCGACGCATCGCAGTGCGGTCTCGCGCGTTATTGTGAAGACTATAGGGCGCCTGGGGCGGTGGAAGCGCACGCTGAACGCACGGAGCGCGCCAGCGAGGACAACGACGACAGCCGCGGCGTGTGCGGATGTGTCGGCGTTTGACCTTGAGCTCACTGGGACGCAGGATACGCTGGTGAATGGTGGAGGGTCTGAGCGGTATTTGAAGGCTGCTGGCCCATTGCAGCCTTTGGTGCCTTTGAAGACGGTGGATGTTCCTGTACCACCGTCACCCGAACCACCACGAGTGGCCACGCCACCGGCGATAGCTATACAGGATGGCAAGGGTGCCGCACCTGAGCAGGTTCAAACTGACCAGTCTCTCCTTGGGCCAGAGGAAGCCAGGCTAAAGGCTCCCCAGATACCTGTCGAGACCCCACCTGATGTTGTTGAACCTGCTGCACTTCCCACCCCCCCTGGCATTCCTTTACCATCCCCAGGTGAAACCCTATCAGTGGAACCGAGAAAGGAGGCAGTCGAGGACGACCGTGCGTCAGTGCGGTCATCAACATCGACTGATTCTTTTGGGGAGCCCCTCACTAATGGGCCTACGTTCCCGCCCTTGGCACGACCACAGTGGCAATTCGATGTCATATCTATTGACGATCTCTCCGATACCTCCTCGGAGCATTACGGGTCTGGACCTGGGCCTAGTGCTCCACCGGGGTTGAGGCGTCCTCCAAAGAAACTTCCCACTCGTCGTGACTTTGAATTTGTACAAAGAGATACTGTCTCGTCTATGGGCTTGACTTCGCGAGACTCTGTAACATCGGGCTCATCATCCCATACGTCCTCCTATGCTTCCAACACGCCGGGCATGGCTGTACCGCTCGGAGGAGCTGTTGCTCAGTGGCAGTTAAATGCTCTTATCGACTCTTTGAGTGATGATGAGGAGACGGGGGATGTCGAGGATGCGTTACGGCGCTTGGAGGGACAGATCAACCCAAAAAAACAGCGGGAGAAGGCTTCAAAGGTGGATGGTTGGGTGCGCACAATCCAGGAACGCTTGGCTGCTGGCGACTATTCCGATGAACAACCTCCTTTCTCTGACGATTCAGATGAAGAAGATTATGAGAGCAGTAGCAATGACTTGAGCTCAGACAGCTTTGATCATGATTCTGCGAGCATGCATCTGGATACTACTTCTGCCAACAATCTTCCTGCCGACGAGGTACTGGACATGGTTAACACTCCCATCCCGACTCAGCTAGCGCATGTGATTCCAAACTTATCCGAGCCAGCATCCCCGACTCGTTCGCTGGACACCAAGCCTTTGGTTGAGGCGGCTGTGCCGCTTGAGATTCTTCAAGGCAGGTTACCGTCTCGCCCGCCTTCTGTAAGCAGGGTCTCTCCCCCATTGTTTGTCGCGCCCCCAGAGACGTCTTATCGCCGGTCTTTCATCCTCGAACGACGAGCAGCCGACCTTGCTCAGCATTTCGCTATGATCGATCGAGAGCTCTTCATGGGCGTGAAGTTCGAGGAACTCGTATTGGATGACTGGATGAACTGCAAAGAGGTTGATGTTCTGGATTGGGTACAGTTCTTGAAAGACAGGGCACGCTGGAAAGTTGAGCATCGATATCCCGATAAAACCAGCGCTCTCGGTGCTGTCAGAGCTCGATTCAATCTTATGGCCAACTTTACGATATCCGAAGTCGTAATGACACCCCCGAACGAGCGACCTTTGGTGGTATCCAAATTGATTCGTATAGCATGGGTGAGAAAAATAGTTTATCTTCGAAGCATAAAAGTTCCTGACACTGTCCCTTATAGAAAGCCTACCGCATGTACAACTTTAGTACCCTCGTTGCCATCATCACCGGGCTTGGTAGTGACTGGGTAACGAGGGCGATGAAGCGCACCGGCTGGAGTCGTGTGGGCCTTTGGGAAAATCGCATGTTCAGGGACTTGAAGGTCTTTACAACTAATGCTGATGACTTCAAACACATCCGCCAAACTGTTACGTCAATTGTCGATGCCAAACCTTTGGACCTTAACTCTCATGCAGCCTCTGTTGTGAGCGGTGGAGGCACCGATGCGCAATCTGGCAAAGGCAAAGCTAATGCTGACCGTCCTTCACCGCCTGCCACCTGCATACCTTTCATTGGTTCGTCGGCTTCCATTCTGTGAACCCATATCTAATCCTGCTCTAGGTGTATATCTGTCTCAATTGCAACGCCACAGTCGACTTCCTGATCTAATAGACCCCACTGCCCCTGACGAAGCAGTCGGTGTCAACCCTCTCACTTCAAACTTCGATGCACCTGCACATCCTGAGGTATTCTCAGCCCTCACACCGCTTCCGCCTTCCATGCACCTCGAGCCTTTGATCAATGTACACAAGCAACGACGGATAGCTGGTGTCATCAAAGCTTTGGTGGCCGGTCAACATTGCGCCAGTCGAGTCCAGTTTGATGTCGACAAGAAGTTGTTCCAGAAATGTCTCAAAGTTCGTGCGGTCAACGCGGACACTTTGCAAAGCATCCTTTCAGTTTATCCAGAGTAACATTGGCTATCATGGGACTTTTGTTTTCGTCACAGTGTTTATCTATATCTAGAGCCTTCGAGCATACCTTTGACATGTGTATTTTGTAGAAGGTTCCTTACTGGCAAGAATCTTAGGGTGCCCATTTGATCTCACGCGATGTGGCCTTGTCGACGTCCTGCTGAGAAGTCTGTTACGCCACGCAAACGGACGACATGAATATCTTGAGAGTGTCGATGTCCCACATACATATGTTCTCGTGAAAACAGCGTTCGCAAGCGTACATAATTTTATCGGAATTACAAAGAACTTCACTTCGGGTTTGATGTCGAAGCGCTCAAAATAGCGCCTCCTTAATAGAGGAGATGTGAAATTTGAGCGACTGCGGATTCGTCCAAAGAACTGGAGAAGTTGTGTTGACCAGCCATTCGTAAATCAACAAGTCACTTGGTTGGTTCACTCCTCCAAAATCTTCTTCGAGACTTAACACTTCACACTAGACTCCTCCCCGCTATTCTTTGCGGTGATCTAGCTCACGGCAAACCATAAACACAAAACTCTTCGAACTCAGATCTCTCGGAAGCGAGCAATACGGTATTGCTCGCTTCCGAGTCGACCTGACAAGGCGTGACCACTTCAGAACACTTCCAGGCTGACCTACAGATTTTCCTGATGCTAGGAGCAAACACGCAAGCAGGTTCTCAAGTGATCATGGGGACTCGGATCTCGCTTCGAAAAATAACCAAATGTGACAGGAGATCCAAGATAATCAGTCTTTGTAGCTCCCTCTGTGGTTCTGTGCTTATCGTCCAAGCTCTGGCTTGGCGTTCTCCTTGTCGGCTCTTGAGACGCTTGTGGCACCAAAACTCATGATCAATCGAGCAGAAGCTTCAACGCACCACGAGGCGTACACTATGTCTTGAAAGTTGATAACATGACGCATTTGTTTGTCATTTTGGAATTCGCCAGTGCTCACCATCGACCGACGCTCTTGATCGATTACAAGTACCGTCTGTGACTAGTGGCTGGCTACTGGCATTGCTTCGCCTCGCGGACGAATAAATAGCGCTGTGTCCAATTCCACCTTTATCGAAGCTTTATCAGCCGATAAAAGGTGGATGGGCATGAAGTGCAGTTAGGACTATCGGCAAGTGTCACCAGCCACATGTATGATAATGTGATGCCTACCTAGCTGCCTTCCATTGATTTTGATCGTTGCAGGGGCGGCTCCTCGGTGGCCGTTTATAGAGGAACTTATGTGGTTGGAGTGCCAACGTGACCCCAAATCTTTTCAAAATCGTACGGACACCGTGTGTCTACTAGCCTTCGAAGTGTGGAACCTCCCTGATCTATCTTTTATCGGAACGTCTTCTGCACCCTCCTCGCGTTCAATCCGCACTCCAATGCGATTGCCTTTGACAGACCTCGCATGTACTCAATCTTCTCAGCCCCATCCTGCTACCACAAGCCTCGTATCACGGTTGAAAGCTGGGGAATATGAGGCTTGGCAGACTGCTCTCCAAGTCCAAAGTCGCCGTTGTATTATCTCGACACGAGGCTATACCATATGCTTTCAACTCTTGGATGGGATCGCGGTGCCGGGTCTGCCGGGAAAGCATCGTATAAAGCGCATCTGAGTGTGAAGTGGTTGTACAAGGACTTACTAACTTCCTCCCCTTTCAATGATCTTCATAACCCTCGTTGCTCTCGGCCTTGCTAGCGGTGCTCTTGCTGGCCCGTACAAGAGGTTTGATGGTTTGACCGTCAAACTTTCAGGGCCGGCCACGAGTGTCAGTTCCGTGGACGAGCTGATCTTGACCGCTTCTGTGGCAAACAGTGGCGCAGAGTCCGTGAAGATCCTCAAGTACGGAACCATACTTGATTCTGAGCTCCCGACGAAATCGTTCAAGGTGACCAAGGATGGGGAAGCTGTCGCTTTCACTGGTCTCAAGGTTTGGGTGCCTGTATATGCTTCCCTCCTCTGATGCACTTACGTAGGGTTTTATAGCTCTCCGTCTCGCTCAGCGAAGTCGATGACACTGCTTTCGCTGTTGTACCTGCAGGTGAAACTGTGACCGTCACTCACAAAGGTGTGCTTTTCCATCCCATTGTATTTATTCTGGTCTCTAATGATCGCATCTTCAGTCGCGTCCCTCTTCGACTTTGCCGCTGCCGGTGCTGGAAAGTACTCATTCGAACCAATCACCACCTTCCAGGTCCAGGGCGCTGTTGAACGTGTCTCCGCCTCCGAGCTCTCCAAGGTGGAGGCGACAGCCAACACCTTGGAGGTCGAGATTTCTGGTGATCTGGCAAAACGCGAACTTCCTCAGTTGAACAAGCGTGCTGTTGACATCTGCACCACCTCATCCCGCAAGTCTTTCATAGATTCCAGGTCTGTTCACCTCGCCTTTACTTGGTGGGTCGCTCAACTTAGCGCTTCCTCCCTCAGCTACACCGAAGGGAAGGCCCTCGCTTCTGGTGCTGTTTCGTATATCAGCAGCCACGGTGCAGACTCGCTCTACACGGCTTACTTTGGTGCCACCGCCACTTCCCGCGTCAGTTCCATCCTCAGTGCCGTTGCCAACGAGAACTCCTCTTCCAGGACGTATGTCGAGTTCTGATATTTTCTTGGCGAGCAAAGGTTACTAACGATGTTCCCAGTCTGAGCTGTGTCGATACGTACAGTGCCTGCTCCAGTGGCGTCATTGCATATACCCTCATCGCTACCACCAACGTTGGGTTGACATATATGTCTCGCTTTCACTGTGACTAATGCTGTTGGTCCCGCAGATCTACTTCTGCAGTATTTTCTTCAACGAAGTCGCCACCACTAGCCTTTGCTCCGGCACGACGGTCGCATCTCGCAACATCCGCGGTGGTACCACTCTGCACGAGGTCTGTCTATTTGAACCGCTGGATGTTGATCTTTGTAACCTACTTGGGATTTTCGTAGCTCACTCACGCTGTTGGCAACACCGATGATGTCACATACGGCTGCTCTGCTGACCAGGCCCTTTCTGATGCGAACTCAGTCATCAACGCCGACAACTACAACGTATGTTTCACTATCCTTTCGCAAATGTGGCCATAAGGATCTAACGCTCGCCTTTACTAGTGCTTCACCACCCAGATTTACGCCAACACCAAGTGCTAGATGAACCATCGTTATGAGGTTTCACTAGGATTGCAGCGGCATTTCCACAGATCGATGTAGACCCATATTAAACACTTTGAAAGAATATCTTCAGCACGTTAGCATGCACCGTTCCACACAAATTTCAAATGATCGACATCGACCGCGAGCCTGCCTGAGATGATATGGCCCCTACAAGTCAGTACATACCTAGAACGCCGATGGAGTTGTAAGATCTTTCGCGAAGTCCGGAAAGATTACTTAGAATGTTTGAATGTTAACAAATCGATTACAGATCATGGCAATACAGTACAGAGAAAGATGGTGTAAATTGCTAATAGGTGCATAGAATGTAACTGTCATACACGGGAATAGATCGAATCCTGAGGCGCGTGCTAGCGTAGGAAATCGATTGGGTCTGGTTCATTGTTTGTGGTCCGTGGCTCGGGTTGTTTCATGCGTACTATTACGCTCTTCCGAGGCCGGAGTCTGGTGACGAGGACCACGCCAGGCTCGGCTTTTGCTTTGGCGGGAGGCTGTTGTTGGGGAGTGTCAAAAATGCAGAATATAGAGGAGTAACTTAGATGATGCACCGACCTTGTCTGGCAGGGAGTTCTTAATCGCCACGCTGTTCTTAGCTTGGGAAGCTTTGGAAGTCGGCCTGGTGGGGGAAAATGTAGATGCTTGGAGGTCGATATCACAAAGCAAATGGAAGAACAGCTCACGGTTTCTTGGTCTTCCCCTTTCCACCTGTTGCCTTGGTCTCACTCACGTTCTCCGTAAAAGCTACCGTCACGTCAGTGGTTGGAGGAGGGGCCACTATCCCCGTCTTTGCTCGTTTAGTCCTGGCTGCATCAGTCTCGGGCTCTCGGGCTCGTTTCTTCAACGCAGGTGAACGGGGGGCATCTTCCTTGGCTTCTGCATCAAACGCCTTCTTCCGTCGACACGGCACTTTGGTGGGGGTAGCGGCCTTCTCCGGCGAAGTGAGCTTGGCTCGTTTTGGAGGTGAGCTACTGTCTACCTCTTGATCGACAGGCCTCGCACGTTTCTTGGCGACTTTACGTGTCGGCACATCTACAGCCTGCATGCCATCTGTGGTGGCAGTCTGTAGCGCCTTCTTTTTACCCTTTGCATTGCTGTCCTCACTCTGCACGCCTTTGAGACTCTCAGGTATATCAGCCTCATTATTGTTTTGAGCATCCTTCGAAGCAGATGCCTTCGTGGACTTGGAGGGTTTTTTGCCCTTGGGTTGCTGCTTCGCGGGCGCTGGCTTTGCCTTATCATCCATAATAGATGCGGCTTTCTTTCTGGAGGCAGTGGGCTTTGACTTTGACGAGGAGGCGCCAGCTGGAATGTATTATGAATGATTGTCTTTGAAAGAACATCTATGGGAGACTGACAAGGTACTTTGATGTCGTCATCGTTATCCTCTGCCGCGATGACAGGCTTGGATTTAGACGGGCGCTTAGAAGTGGCTTTGGCTGTTCTTGTGACCTTCGGCTTGGGTAGCGGCTCAGTGGCAGATTTAGCTTCAGATTTTGCGGCCTTCGTGCCCTGTGCTGGCGGCACCTGACCGATCGTGTCGGCCGTAGTTTCAGCATCGACGCTAAACGTCTTTGGATGTTGGCCACGCCGCTTGACAGCAGGCTTTTTCCTGTCTGCTAGGGCCGAAGTTGAATTTTGTGTGCAATCGTGACAAGGAAAAATGGTAATTTACCGGCTTTCGCTTTGGGCGTACTCTTAGCTCTCGAAGGCGTAGTAGCGGTCGCGGATGTCTCCTTTGCGGATTTCTTGACAGCCTTAAGCTTGGATTCACTTTTGGACGACTGTTTTGAAGGACCTGACACATCCTATTAATTTCAAGTTCAAGAAAGGGTGGTTGAGAACTATCACACCTGCCTCAGCCTGCTCCAATACCTTGTGGGCAGCCTTCCGAGGGGATCTCCTCAGTGCTTTCTCCTCTTCCTCGCTGTTTGTCACGTCCTTTTTGGTGCTATTCTTCTTCGGAGAGACTGAGGCAGAACGCCCGCGTCCTTTCTTCGGAGATGCAACCTTTCGTCCAAGGAGAATATCGACCAGAGTATTCCGAGCTGTCGGAACAAATATGCTAATGGGTGAAGATATTCAGTCATATCACTCCATGCAAAATGAGATGAACACTGACCCGCCACGGTCGCGAAATCGTGCCTGTGATCGTTGGAGCCTCTGGGCACGACTTTCCTCGACTGGAATAAGCGCAGCGGGTGGCGCGGCCTGAGACACAAGTGAGCCTTCCATTCCTGCCGGTATTCAGCAAAGAAAAACCGCCGATTTGGCTAGCCACTGCTGTTCGGTCAAGTCTCTCAAGAGGTCATCATCGTCCAACGTACAAATGGTCACGTGGGCGCATCGAGTTTATTTGGCTACAGTGACAGAAATACACAGGTAAGTTTATTCAAAATAGCATTGATGACGCCATCAAGTGCCTGTGATCCCCCTTACTACCCGCTTGGCTCTGATAAATGAGCCTGAATTTCAAGTTGTTAGACGCTGGAGTTGCTCTGGTCTGTCTGTCTCTTTCTGCATGGTGTTATTGCAGCGCCAATCGACGCGGTCATAAGCCATACTCGCTGGCTCGAGGATACATACTTGAAAACCAAGTCACTCATGCACGCCTCATTCCTGTAGAGGCCTCCCATGCCTTCACCTATCCAACACTTGCGTTTTTCGTGTCTGTTGATGCGTTAGAGGGTCATGAGCTCGATCTTTGGGGAGGTTGGGTGTTTGGGTATGGAGGGAGATGGGGACGCCTTACTGGGCTCCGGTCGAACCCCTACTTCGCTGATATTGCCCAGGGTGGTGGGCCGCCGAAAACGATACGGGAGAAGCTTGAGGACCTGCTGACCGAGAGGGGGTACTTGCGTACCTCTAGGAAAACAAGGGTGGTCGATTCTTGGATGTTGACGATGCCAAACTACGTTGGCTTTGAAGGAATAAATCCTCTGACCGTGTACTTCTGTTATCAGGCGGAAGGACTCTGGCTCGTCATCTTGGAAGTCAGTCACTTCCAATATTCATGACTCCACCTCTGTCTAACGCTCTCAATGACTTAAGATACATAACACGTTTGGAGAAACCCACGTTCATGTCCTAGAAGTTGGGCATAATGAAGACGAAACCCGACCCAAAGGGTGAGGCCCTTCCCTTATATACGCAAGCACGTTCAACTCACAATAATGACGCAGGTATGACCACCAGTGGACGTTCCTACGCGAATTCCATGTCTCACCGTTTAATGACCGTTCTGGGTTTTACTCCGTTTCTATCAAGTCTCCTTCCCATCCACCGACGTTCAACCACAGACAAGGAGATCCCCCTCGACCCGCTGTCCGTATCCATTTGCACACTTCCTCCGATACCCCAGGCAGCCGCGAGTTACCGGGACCCATAAAGCTCACCGCGCTCCTCCGCCCCACTGCGTCATACCCTCTTACCACGTACAACCTCCTTGCTTCACTCTCACGTGCGCCATTTACGCTCCTGCTCTCGCTTCCCCGTATTCTCGCTCAGGCGTGGGCACTTCATTATAATAAGCGCCTTGACGTGTTTCTACGTCCGGAACCTTTACCCCCTCTTCAAAAATCTGAGTTCGCAGCCTGGGATGGTTTACGGCGAGGTGGGGGCGTTAAGTGGCTCAGCGAAGGCTTCCTCGAACGATACATTCGTAATAGAGTGGAAACATTCCTACAACATCGGGTCGACGAGGCTGGCTTGCAGGTTTCCTTTGTGTCGGCAGACCCCTCGGTCACAGACTTTGTATTAACCCCTCAGGGTGCAGGATACCAAGGACGTATACCCCACTTGGTGATATCATACCTCTCACCGCGAATTTTCACGATAATATTCACCTCTCCTTCTCCCGAACATGCACTACTATTAGGAAGTGACACTGAGCGTATTTTCACTGTCTCCTCTCGTGAATTTTTCATCACCTTGTTCACTGTATCTAATACTACGCCTGATATCATCGGGAGCAGCCCACTCCAACGCATGAGGGCGCGCCGCGTTCCAGCATCAATTCCCCTCCAAGCCTCTGTACATCATCCACTCGACCCTCCTCTTTCTTCACGCGCAGAGACTCTGAAGACCGGCCTCGCTCTTCGAACCCTCTTCTTCCTTGAGCGATTAGAGCACTGGATTTTCTCTGTTGCGCATGCACGAGTTGTTGCAGGCGAAGAACCCTGGGCCGCATGGGAGCGTGCAGAGAAGGTCTTAACAAGGCACCGGAACGAGGCGAAGGTCGGACAGGCCCCAAAACGGGTCAATGAGCAGGGGAGTGTTAGAAGCCAATGAACTTGCTATCAAAGGCGCAATGGACTGCTGTTTCCCAATCTGTTCCGAATGCTAGTGTATGGCGATCAGCCAGGCTGGGCCACCACCGAATGGACTAAGGCTCGAGCCAAACTTTCTCAAGGACTATTTTCAACGCTATTTTCATCACAAGAGACGGTTTTCATATTTATATGGTTTAGGCCAGTATCATGTATATAGACGAAGAGAACAATAAACTATCAGAAAACCTGAGGAAACCGAAATTAGTTAGTATGAGCCACAAGAATTGTAGCTGCGCGGTCAACTGCCATTGTGGGTGCTCTTCAGGCTGTGGAATTCCAACAAAGTAGATACTAGACAGGTGAGAAAGATTTATGCATAATTGTCGGGAAAATTATAAATACCGCCCCTACATAATGATTACCTGAACTTCTTGCCACTTCCAAATCCAACTTTCGTTGACTTGGTCAGCTTATAAACCCAAGTTCGATGGGACTTGCTGCCATCATTGGCCCTACCGCTATCATTCTTTCAGGACTTGTTCTCTACGCGCGGATCAACAACAGGCGTTTACTTCGCCTTCCCGATGAGGTCGCGGCACTTTCGCCTGAGCGGTGGACACCAGGATATTCTCGTAAAGCAGCTGAAAAGCTCGCAAAATCACCTTCGATAACTATCAACGAGCAAATACCCCCAAAGACTGGTCGAAGGTATATCGTGGTTGGTGGGGTGCGTTAGTCCATCTGTCTGATTCAAATTGGACGTTGGCTACAGCTGATTGATTCATTGACAGGGGGGCTTTTTAGGAGGTTGGATTGTCGCATCGCTCTTGGAACGTGGAGAAGATCCGCAGTGCATTCGTATACTGGACATACGTCCACCTGTACGTGAAGATCTCAACGCAGCACAGAAGAGGGGTGTGACGTATATCGAGGTCGACGTGTCTGACAGTGCTGCTGTAGAAGCTGCTTTCAACGCGCCATGGCCAGCTTCTGTGCCCTCTCCTCTACCAGAACTGACTGTATTTCACACGGCGGCCAACATTCGCTTCTACGAGCGCTACGAAATGTTTCTCCCAAGCTCCGAGAAAGTCAACGTCCGTGGAACGGAAAACGTTGTGAACAGCGCCCGATCCGCTGGAGCCAGCATTCTCATATACACTTCCTCCGGCTCTATTGCCATCCGTCGTTCACGATTCCTTCTTTGGCCTTGGGAGAAAGAGCCCAGATTCTTCGTACAAGTTATCAACGACGATGAAGCAGCCCTCCCCAAGCGACACTCCGAGTTCTTCTCAAACTATGCCGCGACGAAGCGACAGGCCGACCGCATCGTGCGTGCTGCTGATCGATCGCGTACGAGTACGACTAGCATCCTCAGGACAGGCTGTATTCGCCCAGGGAACGGCGTCTTTGGTCCCCGTGGCGATATGCTCTGTGGAGCGTACCTAGTGCGGCAGACCAACCCAACTTGGATTGCAAACATAATGCAATCCTTCTGTTATGTTGAGAACTGTGCCCTTGCACACCTGTGCTATGAGCAACGGCTTGCAGAACTCCAGGCTGGCGGAACGAACCCTGATATTGGTGGGGACGCATTCGTAGTCGCGGACCCTGGGCCGGCGCCTACATACGGCGACGTCTATACGATGCTTGAGACCCTCACGGATGGGGAGTGCACGTTCCCAAATCTTCCACCAACACTAATGTTGGTCATCGCCATCATGATCGAGTGGTATTATGTTGCGCGCCACTTGTTGACGACAAATCTCGGTCCTGTTGGGAGGTTCCTTCCAGCCCTCAACGGTGATATCATCAATTTACAGCCATCGCTTTTTGCGCTCACGTCTGTGCATCTGATTTTCGATGACTCGCGAGCACGTCTGCCACCAGAGAAGGGGGGATTGGGCTACAAGGGCGCGTGGACAACTTTCCAGGGACTGTATAAGACCGTGGAGGAACACAAGAGTGGAGTGGGTCAGTCGGGGAGGAGATCGGACCTTGCTGGGATCAGCCTGGGATTTGGCTATGGCAAGGCGCAGAAGGCGGTCGCAGAAGCTAATGAGAAAGTCGTAGATGGGCTAGGAGTTGATCCCGTCAAGGTTCTCAGCACAAAGCCATAGGATACCCTGTTTATTGGATAATCGATAACCATCACACTGCTTGCTGGAAACTGA
Organism: Tephrocybe rancida; assembly: GCA_018858115.1. NCBI lineage: Eukaryota > Fungi > Basidiomycota > Agaricomycetes > Agaricales > Lyophyllaceae > Tephrocybe > Tephrocybe rancida. The sequence continues at coordinate 72,453 of JABCKT010006493.1, forward strand.
CCTTGTCTGATATAATGTATGTGTTACTAACGCCTGTATCTCTGAGCGAGTTTGAAGCAAATTTAAAATTATTCGAACCTCGACTCTCGAGGATGTCCTGTACCGGAATGTAGGGAGGCAACCGCCCGCGGACCGTGAGGCACTGGGTTTTGCAGAGCAACGCAACCGGGCCTCAGGTGTGCGTGATTAGAGCACAAATAGACAACCGGTGGGCGTCTTGTGGCGCTTTTCTGACGGCAATTATGGGAATTGATGACGCGAAATGCAGTATTTGCTTGGATTGCACTTGATTTTTGCAGTTAGACCTCGACTGAGAATTTTCGGGGGGTGTCACGAATTCTTGCAAGCAACCGATCCTCCGTTTGCCGTGGCCATTCGCAGATCTGGTAACGCAACGAAACTGCGGTGAAGTTTACTACTTGAGAGTTAGATAAGATTAGATATACAGTAGGATTCAGTAACCGACAAATTTCCAAACCTTACAACTTCACCAGCTTCAACCAACTCGGCACGTTGGTCAATCATGGTCCAGGTTTGCTTGCAAATGTCCCGCTGCAACCTTTCGCGAAAAAAAAGTTCGTATAGAGCGCTATAAGAAGCGCTGTCAGTTTTCTCCTATTTTACATCGTGATCGGGACCTCCTATTCATATGTCTATAATTCCAGGATTCACCCTGTAATCGCTTGCCTCCCAACGTGCATGAGCTTTTGAAATGTCGGCACTCAACCTGATCTTTCAAGCCCTTCGATGGCCTCCAGTTGGTCTTCAAGCCTCTTCGACGATCATTCTCCTTGTCACAGCTTCGCTGGCAAGTTGGGCAGAGATTCTTTGTGAGCTTTCTACTGTCGCGAGGCGCCCTTCAAGAACTATCCCATCGTTATCTCCAACGTCCACTACCCCCGCCCCACTGCAAGTGGCCAAAGTCTCCACATTTGTAACCGCAGCAACTCTTTTGACAGTTGTCTCCATCGTACTCGGCACAATGGGACTTGTAATCATCCGACTTCCATCGTCACCGAGAAACCCACCTGGTACCTCTTCTGCTGGCTCAACGGTCCCGATTCGAACTCCTCGTTTTCGTGTCAATAGTCCGGGTGCAGCCTTCAACAGACGTGCCAGAGCCTTCAAAAGAAGTCGCCACACCTATAGCAAACAACCACAGTTTCAACCTGCACCCTTATTGTGGCACACATGGTACAACTACGCGTTTGTGGCGTATACATCTGTCACAACAGCGATATCTTCCTGTCTAACGCCATCGCGAACGATACTCGGTGCTTCTTCCCGCAACCTCTCTCGCGTGGCGACTACCATCAAGGGTTTTCTCGCTGCATATCATGTCCTTATCGACGAACGTCTTAGGAAATTTCGTTCGTACCACTGCATAAAAAGTTTCGCTTGCGGCATGCGGAACATGATACAATCTGTGTGGGATAGGCCCGCATTTCGTCGTTTCGTCGTGCCTTGGTTCGTGGTCCTTTCTGTCGCTGTTATAATACGACAAACAGAGACGCCTGAGCCATATATGACATCTATCTTGGGACCGGACTGTTTCTGCCTTCTTTTGTCTTGGACGCCTCGCCTATGGCGCATCTACATCGGAGTTATGAAACAGAGCGACATCATCATACGATGTCTGGCTTATTCCTTCACGGTTTCAACAGTGTTATTGGCATTTCTGAATTTCTCCGCATATACGCCCTATATTTCAGTCCACTTCTCTGTCAGCCTGCTACTCCTCTGTGTGATAAACGACTTCGAACTTCACAACCGCTGGTTCATCCTGCCATTCCAACCAGTCGTAAAGCGCCGTCTCCACATATTCGCAGATGGCAGAGTTGCTACAGAGACGGATCTCAGTAGGGTAGGAATCCAGGATGATGAGACGATCGCTTGCTTTGGTGGCTTAGGACTGATTTTGTCAGTCTTCATCTTCATATGCCCCTACGAAATATTGTCAGTGGATTGCGTTTTACTGGTATGTGAATCTCGAATGGCCGTGGTCTGTCTCTCGAGGCTTACATCGTTCACAGAACTGGTCAATCCGCTTGTTTCTTGTATTTCTGAGGGATATCTGCTTGGTATGTCTAATTGTACGGTCTCTAACAACCACCTTTGACTTACAAGCATGCCGCCCCAGTACCATATCCCCAGCTTTGCCGCCCCAACCATCTTTGAAGGGCTCGCCGAGGTTTTGATAGATCCTCTCAACCCCTTCCTCCTCGCCCAGGTGGCCGAAGAAGTTCCTGGGCCTGTTGTCGTCGCCGACAAGTCGAGCTCGCTCGCAGAGGAAGACAGGACGAGCAGTAGCTGGCATTGTTTTGAGGTTCCTGTAGTTGTGAGGGGTGGTCCCCAAGGAATCGGTTAGATCTCGACCAAGAGGTGCTACTTTATAGTGCCTATCCAATACCTATCTCTTTTTTCTACTCGTCATAAGTAATTATGTCTTGTACCACCATCTGTAGCCAGGCCACTGTCTGTCGTTTATTTATCTTTCAGCAAGTAATGTTGGATCACCGTCAACGACGATTTGACGACGATCGTTTTGTTGGTGATTTGTTTGTTGAGTTCAAACGCCTCAGATCTGAAGTTGATCTTCAACCACGATGTTCTCCTTCCTCAACAATCTTCCCGGCGAGATTCCGGTTTTCTTTACCCTATGCTTCATTCTTTACTTGTTTCTTGCCCTCCGTGACGTCACGCTTCTCTCGCGACTTGGCCGACTCCGAGATGATCTGACCAAGTGTCTGCCCACTTCGTTCAGTAAGCACGAGCTCAACAAGGCGTTGTATTGTTGGGCGCAGCGATTCGAAGGCCAGAAGAACCCCTCCTGTTGGCTAACGGAACGTCCTCAGCGGCATGTCTATCCAATTTGTGTACGGACCAGATTCTGGCCAAACCCGTTTCAGTGTCCAATTACGCGACCTGAGCTCGCCGAGCCAGTTATCCTGTCCATCCGCTCCCGAATTGCAACGCGCCCCTGTTGGACTTTGACCGTTGCCTGTTTTGCCCTGTGGCTACTTTATTCTGTGTTTTTCCGATTTTGCGGCAACCCAAAAGAATTTGCGAAGAGCATATTCAGACGCGGCGTTGCAAACGAAAGAAAGTTGACCACCCCGAATCCAAAACCTAAAAACCCATCGCCTTCCAGTGCCGAATCCTCTGTGACGCATAAATCAACGATCGGCGACCCTCCACAAGTAGAAACACAGGTCCCTGAAGACATGCGTGGATCTCCGACAAGTAGCTCAAGTAGAACGGTTCCTGCATACTTCAATACTTCTCCCACGGAGTCCGTCGACTGTACGCTTGGACCCGACACCGAAGGCACTAGCACCAGGAGTTCGGCGTGTATTTTGACTGGAAGGCACAACACGGACGGCGCCCACAGCTCTAGCAGCCCACCCACACCCAGGGATTCTCATGATCGAGAGCAACAATTTCCAACGCCCAGAAGCTCGCCTCAGATATCCTCTACTTCCCAGCCGAGTCCAGAGGCGACGCGTCCTGTCACCATAGGCGAGGGATCAAGTGCCGGTGCTCACCAGGCCGCAAGGACGGTACGTATTACTGGTGCCTTGTTGCTTGTGTACTAACTGCACTTTCTCAGCCATCGGCGCTGGGCCAAAGCAGGTCTCACAGTGCTCCGCCCTCCATCAATAGTGTACCGCAGGGACAGACGAGGTCGATTTCTCATCGTCGCGGTATTCCCCTCATGGGCGGAGAGCCCTTCTGGCAGGCCCCCGGCCCCTCCATCGATGCCCCCCGAGGCCGCGACCTCACGTCCCGCATGTCTTCGACATCCTCAACTTTGTCGGATGAGCCATCGACAACATCTACAGGTATTTCAGCGGCTTCAGTACGGCCTACAAGCCCGTGGCCTCGCTCCAGCCCTCGAAGGTCAGGCGGCGAGCAGCCTTCATCTGCCTCCGAAGTTGCGCCAAGACCGAGCCAAGACCAGATGTCGGATGGACCGTGTTCTGCATCGCTAGCCATGCCTGGTGTCGACGAGGCAGAGCCGACGTCATCCTCAAGCCGACCCTCAGCGTCGACGTCGCGAACGCTCTCACTGGACCGTTACTCTTCATGGCCTCACACGGACCCCTCTCCACTGGGCGACGCTGGTGAACCTGGGATGCCCTCTCAAGGCTCTTCTCTCTCGGCGTTCGGTCTTGACTCTTCTCTTAACTCAACGTTCAAAACACCGCGAAACTTTCGCTACAGTTTTGAACTGTCGACAGAGGCCTCGACTGTAATGCACAATTCGGATTCAGCTGACGCTGACACCTCGGCGACGCAAGCGAACTTTGAGACGAGCTTACGGCCTCTTGCAGGCGATGATGAGGATACCGGAGTCACGGATGAGGATGATGGCCTGGAACAGGAACTGGCAGGGGTCGCAGGACCCTCAAGGCGGGATATTGACGATCGGGAGCAGCGGAATCAATCAGCGCCTTCGGAGCCACGGACTGGGAGAGAGTATAGACGCAAGCGGCGGAGCGGGGTACCGGTACCGAGCGAGCACAACGAAGGACAGATGTCCTTCGTCGCCACGAGCATCATCCTGGATTAACGTTGAGGTGTTTTTTTCTTCCTTAACTGTATAACCAATGGGTTTTGGATTGTCGTTTCTGTAGATTGGACATGGGTTTCGTTTAATATCTTATACGTGTAGTAATTTGTAACATGTACTGCGGCCGAGAATAATTAAACTGCCTCTCCAAATTTTGTCACGATATGCCCATCATCCAAATTGAAATGCCCAAGGCCAGTTCAAAATTCAGATGAATCACATAAGTGTCAACGCATTTGCCGATGTATGGGTGAAAGGAAATGGTATTTTTTGTATCGAGGTGTGGTCCAGCAGGATATTTCTGTCGAGTAATAATTGTGTTTGGCCACTTTTCGTCTCAGGCCGATGCAGCAGGATCCCACCATGCAAGTTTATGGCGAGTGCCTGTAAAGGTCATTATTGATGTTCGACTGAGTCCTTGCAGAATTGCCGTTGTCCCGTCGACCACGACATGATCATAGCCCAATGGTCGAAGAAATCTCAAATTAGCTTTCAAGGACATCAGAAGCTATATTTGCGGCGTGGGTGGGGCAGGGCTTTTTGGTGGTGTCGCCACTTGTAATCACGTCGGATGGGGTGACAATACGACGAAGTCGTCGAGTTCGCTTGATCCACGACGCTTACACCGCCGTACAAATATATCTTTTAACAAGTTAGTGGCGAGTTAGGCGACGAATAAGACAGCTGAAGAGGGAGAAGTATCGTTTGTCCTGTGCGGTGGATTGGAAACATCTCTGGCAGGTGAGGCGCTGGAGCTTAGGGCAAAGGAAGCTGTTGCCAGTAGTTGGCAACATCGTGAACCATTTTACTTGCCGAGGGAACGATATTCTCCGTTGAAAATTGACGCTCGAGTAACAACTACCTGCATTGTTCTGATCGCCGGTTTATAGACTGGCCCCAGGATTTCTAGATGACGAGCCACTGCCCCCAAGTTTGAGATGTGTATGAGAATGAGGCGGCCCGACAGAGTGTGTAGCTTTCTCAAATTCGTTTCTTTCAGCAGTGGGACTCCACATGACGACCCTATTCCGATTAGAGTTATTTAATATAGAGAACATATTGACGAACGAAGGTAAAGAAAGCAAAAAGAACTTGAAAGATTTGAGCGTCAATGGGCGCGCCACAAAGCAAACAAGGACAAACTCTAGTTTTTCGTCGTTGCCCCATTTTCAGACAGCTCCGTGCACGACGACAACGACAACATGCCGCGCATCCTCTTTGTCAGTGGTTTCCACCCCGCCACACGCGCCCGCGACTTGGCCTACGAGTTTGAACGGTGAGCTCAACGTTCTCGTCGTTATAAGCGAAGAATTTTAATGACACATAACCGCAGCTATGGCCCCCTTGTCCGTTGTGACGTGCCTGCACCCCGTAACCCCCACGCCAGCTCCAATCCGTAAGTTCACCTTTCCCCTATTCTTTGCGTACCTCTGCCCTAGGCCCGAGGTCGAGTCGAGCCGCGATTGGTACTCCACTACACTACGCGATACGCGATGCCTCTCCCGATTAAAAATTCGCTTCGATTTTCGAATTGCCCGCTTCCCCTCGCGAAAAATATGAAAGAACGAACGCTCAATCGACGACCACCCGCAGCTACGCTTTCGTCGAATTCCGCTCCCAGCGTGATGCAGAGGACGCCTACTACGAAATGTGCGCACCCATGAACATATGTCTTTTCATTCACAATGCCAACATTCATCAAATAGGCATGGTCGACACTTCGAAGGATCCCGTCTGAGCATCCAGGTACGCGCAGTTTTAAAATCCTCACTTACCCCTCAGTACTCATGTAATACTTCAACAGTGGGCCAAGAACCCCCCCTCTTCCGTTTGGCGGTACGAGCGCCGTGCTTCGCCCCCTCCTCCCCGTGCCCGCAACGGCGACCGTGAGCGCTCCCGCTCTCCTCGCCGCGGTGAATACCGCCGTGACGACCGACGTGATGAACGTGAACGTGAACGTGAACCACCTCGCCGTGACGAACGCCGCCGTTCCCGCTCTCCCGACCCGCACAAGGACCGTGACCGCCGACGGAGTGCATCCCCACGCCGCGTCGATAGGGACGACAGGAGGGAGGAGCGGGCGAGGACCCCGCCCCCACCCGTTGAGCTGGCTGAAGAGAAGAAAGTGATCCTGGAGGAGAGAGGTGGCCAGACTCCGCCTTATGAGCATTAGGCGAGGGTGATACTTGTTGTGCTGCAGAATCCTTCCCTTTTTGCACCGTTCCGTGACGCTTGCTGATGATGAAAAGTACCTTCCTGTGTGCTCCCCCCACCTGGGAAGCTCAACACCCTTTGTATTTCGCCCTTTTTACTTGAGCCCTTTAGGACACTAGTCCTGTTCTTATTGTTCTTTCCCAATATGCGTAAACCCTGTGCAGAGTACTGTACATAGTCATTATCTACCGATTCATGTGAATGTGAGCGAGTTTCTTGGTCATGGTCAAATTTAAAGCGAGGTGCCTATGGATATCAATCGCTGCGAACGAAGTTGTTGGGTGCATCAACCTCCATTATTTCGAAGATTATCTTCACAATCGTCAGGAGGAGGATGTAAGTTTTAAGCATGCTTCTCAACAGAGAGTGTTGTTCCATCGTCAAGTAAAACACCCCACGATCCTCCTTTGGCGACATCCTCCTCTGCCATCTTCCTGAACTCCAGCGCCTCATCTAGGGATATCTTGAATCCACCACACAGGACAAAAACCACTGTTCTCTTCTCGGTGGTCTTGTTAGGCACTAGCTTGTCAAACAAGGATTTGTTGCACGCCGGTGTAAGTGTCGTAGAGCCAGCGAGCTCGATTAAGACTTTGTGATCGTCTGAAAAGAATGAATCTCAACTTTGTGCAATACAAAAGAACTATGTACATACCCGCAAAAGACGTAAGAGCCTGCATACTCATCTCGTCAGGAACACTGGCGCACCGGACCCCACCAGCCCTCTCCAGCGCCATCTTGAGGACTTTAACAGAGGGCTCTGATGCCCCGAGCGACCCAGACGCCTTGGACGTGAATTTGTTAAAATGGGCGAGCGTCACGTCGTTCTCCGCATCGTATACGGCCTCGACGTTAGGGGGAAGGATCTTAGTAATGCTGCTGTTATACCCTGAGCCGTTCAAAGCTATAGAGTGGAAGAAGCAGTTGGAGCCGATGGTTTCGAGGGCGATTATGGGTACTGGTGGTAGTGGTGGGTTCGAGTCAGGGATTAGATCTAGAAGGGCATGAGGGCGGACGTACCGTCGTCCCACCCTACTTGTTTGCATCCGGTGATGATGCCGCCGATGAGCCCTCCCCCACCGACGCTGCAAAAGATGGCGTCGGGCTTTGTTGGAAGCTGCGTGGAGATTTCTCTGACCAAGGAGCTATGGCCTTCCCAGATGATTTCGTGGTCGTACGACGGGACCATAACCCTTTAACAAAGTCCAACATCAATATAGTCTTAACTTACCAACAACTTTATTTAACTCACATATTAGGATCCTGCTCCGCAGCGGCCTTCACAGCCTGCAGCGCCTCCACGTAGACGCGACCACCCACGACGACTTCTGCATCCATCTCACGCAGCACTTCTATCGTCGACGGCGTGGCGCCCTCCGGCAAGTACACGCTGCACTTCAGTTGAAGTACTTTTGCTATGTACGCTGTGGCGAGACCTGCGTTCCCGCTTGACGCGATCACGAGGTGGATGTTGGGGCCATGCGCTTCCCTTGCGCGTTGGACGAATAGAGAAATTCCACGGTATTTGAAGGATTGCGTTGGTTGGAAAGTCTGTTAGGTAGTGTTAACCATGAGTTAAGACCCTAGAGATAAAGCTCACCTCTAGTTTGAGATAGACCGAAGCATCAAGAGATTTTGAGAGTTTGCCAGAGCGGATCAAGGGAGTTTCGGACCATAAGGGTTCGGAAGGGAGCGCCATGGTTCAACTTGAATTTTCTCTGGAGTGACTGTACAAGTCATTATAAAGTGTCTTGGCTTGAGTCATCACATAGTCGAGTCATGGCTAGTCATGGTCAGGATCCAGGTTAGCAAATTGATGATAAGGGCCACATATGCATGGGAGGAGCGGAAGGACAAGTTGTAAACTGTTTCCCCATTTGATATTTGTCGGATTACATAATACGATTTTTTGAGTTTGAGGCAACGCAGTTGGGTGAGGTTTACGCCATGGGATGCTCTTACTGCGTCGACATGTCCGCACGATGTCAACGTTGGTACGCCCGCGTCCACACAGAACTGGCGCCTTCGTCGACACCCTTGCTGCTAAAACCAATGACCCCATCTGGCGTACAATCGCAGCGGTGCACAAGTCCAGAAACTTCATAGCAGCCCCGGTCGTCTTGCGCGACTATGAGCGCTGGTGGCCATTCGTGGAAAACCGTGGGCTACGAATGGCAGGAGCCGTAGATCTGTTGCGGGGAGAAACTGGGCCGCTGTGGTTGGCGTTGTATTTCCTTGCGTTCAGGATTCGCACCGTCGAGGATGCTTATCCTGCCGGCCTCGACCTTGCCTATGCACACCTAGCATCTGCCCCAAAGCAGTTCCACGGACCACTACTCATCGTAACGCTCGCCGGCCTTTCACGCTTCAACCTCCTCATACCTACCCGCCGTGTCATTGATACGTTTCTCACCACAGAACTCGCTCCTCACTCTGAGCTGTATTTCAACCTCTTCCTCCAGGCCCTGACAATATCTCCAACGCAAGCCGAGGAGACTGCTCAGTCCATCGCGCTCCTTCTCAAACGCATGCAGGCCCGGAAACTTGAATTATCCCAGGAGACATACAACATGCTTCTCAATGATAAACTCGTTACCAGCCACCTAGCCCACTCCCTCCATCATCACATGTCACGGACCTCTACCGTCCCTACAAACGCCCAACTAGAGGCCTACCTTCGTATTTTTGCGAAGGGTGGCTCGTCTCAAAATATCACGAAATTATACTCGACGATGCATGACCGTGCAACATCCGCCTCAGATACCCAGCACGAAGATCTCCTTGCCCTCGCTGCCCGCAGAGGCCACACGAACCACCCCCTAGACCGCGCCAACAAAATCCGCCTCAGTTCGCGCGCAAATCCCACAGCCGCTGCCGACTACCTTCAAAAACTCCTACACCCCAAATACCGTGCCAGACCCAAACCCGTGTTTAATCTACGACAATTTAATATCAACCAGCAGAGACTCACTTTCGTTCCTCTCGAAGAGCCCCTACCCGACACCCACGCGTTCACTGCCGCGTTTTCTTCCGTCGCAAACAACAAAAAGACCTCCGGTAAAGACCTGGTGAAAATGTTCGAGGAGGCCCGCACGCGCCGACACCTATTGCCCACCACCATAACATACACCATTCTGCTACAGGCGTTGTATGAGAGGGGGGAGTTGAACCTCGCACTCAAGTACTGGAACGAGTTTTATAACAGTGGGCTACGGGTTGACCGACTAGCGTTGGGTGTTGGAGTGAGGCTGATCACGAGGTTGGAAGCACCGCATATTGCGTTTGGGTTCCTGCAGGAATGGGGCTATCGTCGGAATCTCACAAAACCGGAGCTTGATGTGCTAGGGTTGAAGGATGGCGAGGAAGGAGAGGATCAATCTGAGTTCGAGCCTACTCCCGCACCTCCTACAGCAGGAACACCTGATTCAGCTTCCGTGGAGGTGAAGGATTTCGAGGAAGGTGAGGGTCAACCTGAACTCAAGCCTATGCCTGCGCCTGTAGCAGGAGCACCTGATACATCATCCGCAGGATTGAAGAATCACGAGGAAGGAACAGGTCAACCTGAAAATGACCCGATACCCCCACCTGCAGCAGGAATCCAATCATCCTCCGCTCCCTATCGAGTCTCGCTCTCCATAATAACCCTCAACGACTGGCTCTCGTCCCTCAACCTAATATTCCGCCCAGACGTCGTATTTGCAGTCTGGGACTCTCTTCTCCCCATATACAACGTCGCCCCAGACGCCCGCACCCTCACACACGTCCTCGCCGCCACCCGGCGTGCCCTGCGCATCGGCGAGACGTCCTTTAAAGCCATAGTCGTCCGTATGAAGTACGATCTCCGCGACACATTTGGGTTCAACATCCCCCAAGCCGACGACGTCAGCATGGAGGCCATGCAGTTCAAACTCGAGAAGCTCCTGGGGCCCGTCGACGCTAACAAGCCGAATCCCTACACCCCGAGCCTGTGGCATGGAAGGCTTCCCGTGGACCAGGCCCGGCTGCTCTTCCTGCAGGCTATGTTCGGCGCCGCGCCGGACCCGGAGGCTCTCATGGCTGTGACGCCGGCTGCACGTGCGACGAGGAGAGAGGCTCCAGGGGTGTCGGACGATGAGAGTTGGGGGGGCGGACTTGGGCTTACGCGGTGGCGGGAGCAGGGGGTGGATACGTGGGAGGCGCCGGATTGGGAGAGTTTGTTGAGGAGGAGAAAGAGCAAGTTTGCCGGATCCGCATCTGTGGCGGAGGGGCAGAAGGACACGCAAGAAGGGGAGGATTCGGAGTGGCAGTGGGAGTCGTATCACCCCTCGATCATCCCGACGGACGAGACGTTCCTCAACTATATCCTGCTCATCGGCCTTACGGGTCGTGCATCGGAGATCGCCCGCGTCCTCGCGTGGATGCGCCATCTCAAAGTCGCGCCTCAAAGATCCACGCTCAGTGCTGCGCTTTTCCTATGGGGCGAGGTCTGCGGGAGAGCCCTCATCATGGAGCGTTACGCACGGCAGGAGAAACGAAAAGAGGAGAAACGAAAAGGAGCGCCGCCGCCGCCGGAACTGGTCATGAAGGAGAAGGATGAGCCGCCCTGGATGCAAGGCCCCCTCGCCGAGCAAACGAGATCGGTTGTTGATCTGGCTAAGGATGAGGAGAGGGAGAAGGCGCTGGCTGAGCTTGCTTATACGCCTGTGCACTATGCGCGGCTCGTGACCTGGCTCCACGAGTGGGTCCCGATTCAGAGGATGCCTGGTCCGAGAAGCATGGCGTTGTGGTCACGGAATGTAGACCGGTTCAGGGATGGTATGAGGTCAGATTCGGAGGTCGAGGCCCTGATCAAGCAGACACAGGAAGAGGAGGGAGAGGGAGAGGAGGATATAATCGAATAAGGAATCTAATTTGCACATCCTATACAATGCATTGTATTATATACATACATCATAATTTTCTGGACACTTTTGAGCGACCTCTCTGACTCCTGGAGGTGTTTTTCGTGATGTCTTTTTGGTTGACGAAGTGGCGCAGATCGCTCTTTGAATATGACCCTTAGTCCGTCGGAACCAATATAGTTTAGACATTTGATACATATACATCAAGAATGGTTAGTATGCTACATTTGAGGCAACAGATCATCCACGTTTGCTAAGCTGCACCTTTCGCTTCGCTTCGATTTCTGCAGTCTTGGCTACACAGAGAAATGAGTCCACGTTAGGATCGCTTAGGAAATGACGCACCTTCGGCCTCTGCCTTTCGCTTAGCCTGCGCCTCCTCGCGCTCCGCCCGGATCTTGGCCAGGCGAGCAAGGTCGACCTTGGCTTCTTGAGTCTTGCCTGCAACATGCAGCTGGGGGAAATGGGTCAGAGACAATGAATACAAATACTAGGGCCTCGCCACATACCTTCCAGTATCTGTCCTTGGCATCTTTCTTCTCCTTCTCCTCTCTGGATTTGTGGCATTAGTCAAGTGACTGGTTTATGTGGAGGGTAAGAACATACCTTTCCCGCCTCGAAAGCTCTCTCGGAGCGCCCAGATCCGAGATGTTCAATTTCTTCTCGACGTGGTTCGGGTTGATAAGATCCTCATCCTCGTCTTCTTCCCCAGCCTTCTGCTTTGCAGCGGCCTGTTTTTTCTTCAATTCACGTCGTTCGGCACGCGTCAGCTCCTCTGGAGGTGCCTTCCCAGCTGCTGGAGTCTCCTCTTCCTCTTCCTCGGATTCTTCTTCCTCTTCGTCCTCCTCCTCTTCGTCAGAGTCGTCGTCGTCGCCTTCACCGTCCTCATCTTTTTTACGAGAACCTCTTTCACGCAAATCACGATAAGATCGGCTGACGAGTATGAGATACAGGGTCTTGATCTCACCTTCGATTGTAGATGCCGCCAGTGCCGTGTGCGACACCATCTGCGTCAAGGGACATGTCCTTACTATAGTATGGTTCATATTTAAATCATCGCAATCGTCGTTGCACACGACATACCTGAAATTGCGCCCTCCACCGCGCTTCATCTTAAATTTTCCTGATAAAGTATCACGTCAAGGTAATCCGATGCACTCTTGGTCTGACGAGGCTCTAACCTGTTCCGCGGACCATGATGAGAACGAAAAGATGAAAAGGTGGCGACGAGTGGCAAGTGGCAAGATCTAAGAGTCAATAACCTCGTTTATGCGAGGTCTTCCATATCGGGCGAGCGGGCTTTGAACCTACATCAGGACTGTATGTTCGTATTTGTGCTGCCCGACCTCTAAAGTCTCCAGGAATGACCACAATACCCTCCCGCCTTGCACGGGCAACTCGTGCCTCCGTCGACGCTACCGACGCCAGGCATCGCACTATTCAACTTTACCGCGACTGGTACCGCTCGGTGCGCCACATTAACAGCTTTGACCAACACATTGCTCACGACTTGCTCCGACGAACAGGCACCGGATGTTGTTGAGCTCTATGCTCTGAACGTTTCACCCGCAGCCATTCGCCATGCCATACGTCAACGATTTGAAGCGAACCGCTACGTCACTGACCCGCGGGCTATTGATGTGCTGCTCCTCAAGGGACGACAGGAGTACCAGGAGACGGTGAATTGCTGGAAGCAGACGGATCACATCATGGGTATATTGCTGCAGCCACAGACCCGGCCACAGAAAACCTTTTTACAAAGATTCTATGAAGGTGCGTTGGATGCGGTCTGTTCTGACTTGATTCATATTAACATTGTCCGTGCCAGGGAGAGATGAGCAGGCCGTCCTTCCAGCTGCGTCGGGTATATAGAAGTTTCAATAATAGATGGCTTTCCAACTGCAGGTCCTTCTGCACGCAGCACAGCGAATTCGTCAACTCGAGACCCTGTTTAATGGATCGTTCTTCAACGCGGCCGGTCCGATGTCTGGCCGAATTATGGAGATGCCGGGACTGGACTACCAGGATCATTTTGAGACCCTTGTACATCGTCAAACACTGGCCGTTGTTGAAGAGTTCGCGTTATGACCACAACCATGACTGATACAAATGCCCAGGAGGTCGTAACACTTGCAGGTTGATGCCTTGCTGTACAATGTTTCTACTCGATATCGACAAGTCTTAAAGAATTTCTTTGTTCATCAGTTACAAACTGAAGGATAGTTGTTAGTGTCTTCCGACTACAACGAAAACCCACGTTCAGCAAAGTCGAATGCCCGTCAAATTTGTTATGTTCAGAGACGAAGGCTTTCCCATACCTAAGGTAATACCTATACCCTAACCCCGGTCCTTGACAGCGTCGAGAATCATACACTGTCCTCTGCGCTAAATAACCAACGATCTGGAGGTGAGGGTACGCGGCGCGATAACAAGCACATCAATGTAGAACGTCGTCGAGAGATATTCGGCACATATTTGCGCTTACAGACAACACGTCTATGCACATTAACTTTTTCTGATAATTCCGACATCTATACATACTGCAAAATGTTGATACAAGGTACTGTCCTACGACAATACCTTCGTAGTGCATGAATACTCTAGTATTCTATCCTCCCCATCCTCCATCCATGATATCACCCTTAAAATCCCCTAGGCAGCGACCTAGCACGCTGTTGTAGCTGTGTCCTGGCGGACGACGCCGTGCGGAGGAACCCAGGTACGAGGTCAAGCTCACGGATGTCAACGCCAGCGAAATCGCGATTCTTGACATGCCGGCTTTCGAGCTCACGCGTCGCGAGCCAGAGATGCAGGAGCTCAATCGCATCTTTCGCCTGTATGATCCACCGACCAGTTAGTTGCCGCAAAAATTCAGGATAAGGGGATGACGTACAACAACGAATAGGCCTAGGCCAATTGCGTTCCGCCACCTGCACAGGTGCATCAGTCTCACTGTCATACCAGATGGCCAAGTGATGCCAAACATACCAAACAGGATCTGCCTCAGCCCACACTGCAGAGCCCCTAACACTCGACCGCCACACCGTCCCCAACGTCTTTTGGAGCTGTCCCACAATTCCATGAGGCCGCGCCCGTGCAGCAGCAAGCGCTGCAATGTCTTTCAGCGGGGGCCGTACCGCAAGTACCCGCCTAAGGATCGAAGAGTGCTTGGACACAGTGAGGAGGAGCGCACCCATGCGAGCAGAAATATACGGGACAAGCAGGGCCCCTCCAACACGTCGTCCAAGGGAGGAACGCGTGGCAACGATAACCTGTTCCGCAGCCTCGAGGGCTGGGGGCCCGTTATCGGGAAGGAGGTCCTCGGGTTGGGGTTGCTCGGGCTCTTGGCCTGCCCCAGCCCCCTGAGCTGCTGCGGGCGCTTGACCCTCCTCGGCTTGTTGGCCTTCTTCTGCTGCTCCTACGCCAACGTTAGCCTGGGCCTGTCCTTGTTGCGCAGCCTCGGCTTGTTGTTGGACCACTTGTGCTCTGATGCGGATGACGATTGGCCATCCGTCCCATACCACGGTATCATTCCCGTTGCGCACGCTTGCGGGCGGAGCACCGAGGACACGAATTTGGAGGCGCGCCCAGGCTTTCCTGTAGGCAAAGCGGACGAGGGGGACGATTAAGAACCCGAATAACGCTGGGGTTGGGGGCCAGCTCCAGAGAGTGGCGGAGAGGGGCCGCGAGATTCGCAGGTCTGCGGGAAGAAAGGATGAAGGGGTGAAAGTATTTGAGGAGTTGGAAGCCAAGACTTCGCGGACGTGAATGGGTGGGATGGGTGGCCACAGAAGGAGAATGGGGATGATGGAGGGGATGAGACGGGGTGGTTGAAAGCGAGCAAGGATGAGTGCGAAAGGGATACTGGGCAGGTTGATAAATGTCGTCCAACGCCAATTCGCAGGGTCGTCGGTCAAGAGAAGAGAGTGCATCCTAGATTGGGATTGGGATATGAGTTTATGAAACTGCGCACTGGAACAGGCCATGAGGCGTACTCTGTCCCAATGAACTGCTTCACGGCCCAAGCACCATAAGCCGTCGCAACGGCATAAACCCCTGATGTTTTTCAATTCAACACTGCATTATAGAATAGAGATACGATACACATACCCGAAGCGAATACGCCGACGATCCCAGCAGCCCCCACTAGTGTAACCATTCGTCCTACACGCTGCAGAACACGATTGCCTACACCTAATAGGCGTAGAACTTTCGTCTGTTGGCTCACGAGCTCATACTTAGTACCACATTGAGGACACTTAAGCGCGTTGGCTGCCCGCGCTGTATCAGCCTGTGAAGTCTGGATCCAACGCAGTAGACAAGTCTCATGGGCCACAAGAGTACATGTACACGGATGCGTCCAGGCACGTGGTGGGTCTTCGGCTATGTTGGAAAGTTACAAGAGGGAGTAATATA
>JABCKT010006494.1:0-87704 GCA_018858115.1 Tephrocybe rancida
TGCGTGATGAAATTACACCTGCAGGGCATCCAAAAAAGGCATGTCACACTGTCCCAAGGACCGAATTTGTGACATTTTGCCTGCTCATACCCGTTCACCTTCTAGCTCCCTGCTCCCTCACAAAAAATTCCAGTTCCTATGCCAGAAGTTTCCAAATACAACATATATTGAAGCTGTGCGCAAGAATTGTCCAAAAAGAGTGAGGGGAAGGTGAAATTTGAGCATTTCAAAGTCCTGTCCCAAGGACCGTAATTACACTGTAGAGATGACGGATAAGAAATGAAAGTTTGGCTCTGAATTTGTATAGTCTCAAGTATATTACGAATTACTTCCCGTGTAGCGGTTTACAATCAGGAGGCTTATTTGTCAGAATCTCGAGCCAACTTGAATAACACCGCCGACAGCCGCCCTAACCTGGACCATAAAAATCGAAACCACTAATTGAAGACCAATAAATAGTATTAAATAGTACTGAGTAAGTAGTCACTGCTTTTGGATTATTGTCGTCTTTCAGCCAAAGCTTGGGGTAGCAGCTGACAATAGAGAGTAGTGTGATGTCTGGAAACATAGATGTTGAGATCTGCTGATTGAAGGAAGAATGCTATGGATTTATTTCTGTTGTTCGAATGGCAGTATCACGGGTAACGATACTCGCGGTAATTTACTCCTTCGAGGTCTACAGCCATCATCTAAATTGATGAGTTGTAGTAGTAGTATAATCAGGACCACATTGCACACCTGTTGATTGAGCTGCTGACGAGTCTTGGCATACAGTTGATGTAGTTCATCAACAAGATTTTCGTAGACAATGACATCATCGTCCGCTCCTGGGAGCCATCGTCCCTCTCCCTCTTCACATATCTGAAGATTCCTGTTGTCATCATTGGCTTCTCCTGTCCTGCTCTCCCCCTTGTTCATCCCTGCGGAGAGTTCATACGCCCTCGTCACGACGCTTGAAACCAGGTCCGAGAACCACTGAGACTGGTTCGAGTACTTATTGTACTCCGAACGGCGGACATATACAACCAATGCAGCTATCGCAAGGTCGAGAATGTCGAGGTTATGAAGATCTGGATTGAAAAGGATTGTTTCAATGCAAACTTGCTCGGCCAGGCCATCCTCGAGTTCACAAACATATGGTGTGTCGGGTGTCAAGCAGTCAACGGTAGTGCCTTTGATGTTGAAAAACAGGGAGTTCTCCAGCAAAGCCAGTGTTCTGAGTGTAGTTACGCGGCCTGGAATGTCAGACCACTCCGCCTCGGGCATCACAGGTTTGGTATTATGCTCGTCGGTCGGAGGTTTTACCCTCGGTGAAAGGGAGACGGAACGCTGGAGGTTTACGAGAAGGTCCGGGTCGTGGGCAACGGTGACGCTGGTGTAGTAGTGGTATTGGTGGGGACCATACGCGACTTTGAATCTCCTAAGATCCTTCAATTTCTTCATCGGCAGCTGCGATCGAGAAAACGACCCGCGCAAACCAGTGTTCATAAGGATTTTAACCAATCCTCTACTCCACTCTATGACCTCAGTGGGTCCTGTGGGGAGGCTGGAAGCGTCATCTATCATGCCATAGAGGATATCTCGCGACTGTTGTGAGTCATGCACCCCGATTTTTGTTGGTGAATTGATAGGAAAAAGAGACGCAATGAATCTTTGAAGGTAAGAAGTGATGGTGGCGGCTGGGCGAATGTAGAAACTCATGATGAATTCTGGCGTGTTTTTGCAGGTTCGATGTCAGGGTCGGAAGCCAACCAGTGTCTATCTTTGCCCATCCAAGTCCACAAATTTGTCTCAGGTCTGGAAAATGAAGTGGATAAGATTAGATGGTACGGCGCAGAGCTTCGCTAGCAGGCCGGCAACAAGCATCAGCAAAAGGGCGCCAATATTTAGATTACTTGGGCGGACATGCTCAACGAATGGCACTCATGAGACATCGAGGATTGTCTCTCATGACAACGAATGGTTACGAGTTTACTTGTGCCAGATCCCAGACGACCAATGTAGAATGTAGAAGTACCCATAAGTATTTTGGACCCAATATTTATTTTATCATGGGGCTCTCATCAATTTTCCTACATCATTATTCTCGTCTTTCAAGAATTATGGTTCGCAACCCCACTCACTTTGAAGTGTTCGCCACTACATCCCTACCACAGCCCGTAATATCAGCAGTATACTGTATCCCATCAACATCAACAAGTACTGATGTCGAGGGAGGATTTAGACCTGAACGCCTGAGACATATCCCAACCGCCCTGTTACTCATCGCCCACCACCTTTCCCGCTGTCATCGAACCCCTTGATAGGGGTGGCCGAGGTCGAGTGCCTGCTCGCGATCATCGCACACGTTGTGAGCGGGATAGATAGTAAAAAAGACCCGCCGTGCCACTTTGCTATAATTATATTTACTAACAATCAGCTGTGCACGATCACCGAGTCAATCATGCGCGTTTAGGCGCAGCGCACCCGCAGTCTCATACATACCCGTGTCCACGTACAGCAAGTCGATCAAAAGAATGAATGACAGGTCCTACAGCAAGATCAGTTTTTGGGATGTGGGAGATGAAAACGACGCACGATTTCCATTGCTTGAAAAGGGTTACTCTCAGGGTCATAAGATAGGCTCCGAGTAGATTATGTTCGTCAATGATCGACGTCTAGTACTCTCCCTGGGTCCTGCCCTACTTATAGCCTCATAGAATCAAAAGCAGGACAAGCACGATTCGGCGGCATGATGTTGCCGAACCTCGCGATAGTTGGCGTATGACAGCCGCTCCAGTTGCCTCACGATGGCCTACAGTCATCCAAGAGTGCCAGTTGTCACTGGTTGATAGTGATGGTGGTGTCGAAAACAAACTAGAAGTTTGAAGCGCTGTAAAAGGAAGGCTCAAGATTCGGGAACATAGCCTATATATCAAATACAGGAGCATCAGCCATATCAGCCAAGTCGTTGAGTATCAGATCTATGCCTGAGATAAATCTCCGAGTCATTAGAAATGAGGGTATTTATGAGAAGCATCTATGAGAACGACGAGTTCTGTAGCGTCCGAAATCGACTTAGGTGAATTAATCTACACCAGCGAGACTGTCTAGGTCCCTCAGCCTTGCCATCTGGTCAGTTTGTAAACGCAACGCTGTTTTCAAGCCAAATGTTAGCCAAATAATTGAATGAATTCTCACCTTTTCATCCAAATTCCGTCGTATCCGTCGATACTCGTTATAAACCCTCAATACCATAATCTCTTGGGTCCTGTAAACTGGTATATTTTCCCACCTGCTCGTCCACGTGTCAGACTGGTTGAAGCAGCTGGGTCGGAGCGCGGATCAGGGGCGTCGACAAGGATGGCGTCGGTTTGGTGGACAAGAACGCGGACCAAGAGGTCAGCGAACCAGTAGCACTGGTTCCAGAGCAGACTATGTTTTCGTGGTCGTTGTGTAGAATGTTGAGAGCCGAGGCGTCACGGACATCTTAGATATTAATACATACAAACACTGTCTCGTGTATAACCGTTTCTTTGTCTTTCTTTTAAAGTTCTTCTTCACCGATAATACGCCTATTATTGCGTCCCCGCACTGCCCGGCTCAAGTCAGCGCTGGTCTCGCATGACTGCCCCCTGCCGCATCGCTATGTGCACTCACCCTCTTCGCCACATTGCTATGTTGCCGTCACTCTGCGCCCCAAGTTCGTAGGCGGCTGCACCACATCCTCAGTCCCTCTTTCCGCGTCTGTATCGCTACATTCCCTAACCTCAGCCACGGCCCAACATACAAGGAAGGCTGTGATGACGGCGTCCAGGATGTCGCGTTTGTGTCTGCTATCCTCCGGCCACTCGCGTTTCTCAAGCGAATCGCGGTTTACTACCGCGTCGTCGAACCTCGTTTTGCTCAAGCAGGTGACCGTATCCGCTGCTGTCACCGTTCCTAACATCATCTTCATCGTGCACGCCACTGCTGCAGCTGCATACTGAAGGTGAGAGGGTAAGCATATCCGCCACTCAATGGGGCATTGGGACTTGCGCCGCCATCATCGGACTTTCGAAATTATGGCGGTGCGCCAGTGTCCACGTACAGTAGCAGCACCAGTCAATAATACCTTGACTACGGCAAAAGCAATGCTCCAGCACTGTAGCAACTGCAATGAGTGATAGAGCTATCTTTAAGTAGAGCGAGAGTTCGATTTGCCGTGAGACCCTCTTTTTGGCGGTTTGATGCGACGCGTAAACAAACGCCACCAAATGCCGCGGCGTTCCCTCATCGTATATAAGAGCCATTCCCTCGCATACATGGAAAACAGCAGCCTGGAATTGATTTACATTGAAGCAAGTACCAAGAACCAAATATTGTTGAAGCAATAATCAAAACGAGGTCGTTCCAGAACAAGATAGCAACAACAGAAACGAGTAGCCCCAAGTGCCGCAAACCAAAGGGAGGCCTCAGAGGGAGCGCCCGCGGCGCCATAGGTACAAGAAGGGCTCTGGAGGAACACCCGAGCGCCGCCGCCAATATCCATAGAAAACATGCAATTCATCCTCCACACCATACGGCAACAACTTCAGCATAGAAATTACATCTGTACTAAGATCTCACAGCAAATACCCGAACCATTCAAATTAGAGGCGTAACTTCAAGCAGGTGACCCCTAGTTACACCTCAAATTAGACAGGTTAAATGGGACATGCAGATGTGACTCGGACAAGGTGTCGATGTTGATGGAAGCAATGAAGGTATGGTCCTTGAGAATTAAGTCAGTGTTGGCAAATTAAATGAATACTAGTGGCGCGAAATTTCTGCCATCCTCATCCAGGCACCAGTGCGACCGTCACATTGAATGCCACTTTTTGAAAAACTTTCTCAGGTTCCACGCACGCAATCCGAGGGTTACTGAACAAGTGGATTACTATGACGACGAAACCCAAGAAGGAACTAGAAGCTTTGACTAGAAGCTTTTGAGCATTAGAAAGCGTGGAACTCCTTACGCAGAGTTGGAAGGCCAAGAGTTGTATGCCACAAATATCGTAGATATCCTCTCATTATATATAAACAAATTATCTGAATACCACGAGCCCTTGTCCGTCCATACCCACATAGAGTCGGGCAGCTAATCATGTCCCTTCCTTCAAATGCTTAAGGTGATCGCTACAGAGGTTCCACCAGAAAGAACACCGCTGGGGTGCACAGGAACTATGGTAGCAAAGCTTCCAGAAATTTATGAAGAGCCGAAGTCGGATGGAAGGTATTCCGGATGCAGGGAGCTGTATGCACCGAATGCCGCGTTATAGGCATTGCTGACCGACGAGGGCGAACTGGAGTCAACCCAGTTGGAGCCAGTCTGGATGACGGTGTGGCTACCGACGTCGTTGCCAGTGAATCCCCAGTCGTTGTTGCTGAGCGAGCCATCGGAGTTGACGATGCTTCCGAAATGGCTCGCGATGTTGGAATCGTAGCCAACCTGATGTCCAGAGTTGTGCCTCAGGTCGTGGCTGAAGCCACCGAGGCTGCTGTGGTGTTGCTCAAATACAATGACTTGGGTCTCGACGTCACATATCTGTTCGGTAATAATCCTGGAAATAGTGGTTTTAGTAAGGTTCAAGGACATCTAGGAGAGAAGGCTTCTCACCTTCTGGCCATCTCTTGGAGGACGACGAGACGTTGTTGGACTATCTCGATCTGCTGCGTGTGGCAGACTAGATGGTCAACGACAGTCTGGCTGGAGTGCTGGGACCCATCGAAGTTCCCGCTACCGTAGAAGTTGTCGAAATTATCCATAGAGGAGAAACCACCCCAATGATTGAATGACTGTGAACCAGTCCGACGAGCTACGACATCAGGGGTATATCAGTTCAAGGCCTCACCGAAGCCGATCCGGCTGGTACTCACACAAGGCAAGCCTGTCTTTGGGTACGGGCTTCGAGGCAACACCAGCAGCCAATGTAGAAACCAAAAGCAGGGAAGCAAAAATTTTGGAGAACATAATGACTTGGAAGGCAACGTCAAACTAGGGCTGGCTGGAGGGGTGGGGTGAGGTCAGCGCGTCCCTGCTAGTCATAGTTCCGAGTACATACCAATAAAGTGAACGAAGGAGCGTGTAGGCAACCGGGCCAAAATTGAAGAAGGGAAAGAAAGGAAGACGAACGAAGTTGAGGGATGAGAAGAATCCATGGCAGCTAGAGCCATTTTATAGGACGAAATACGAAGCCATGGCAAATAAAGAATGCCGATTTGAATCGGTTGTGAGGAAGTGTACTAAAAACAGCACAGTGACGCCCGCATGTCACTGCTTCCTTGATATCTGATTCGTCTATGTCGGCCCAAGTTATTTTTGTGTTGCATAGTGGGGCCGAGACGTCCGGTTACAATCTCATCGTTGGGCTGCGCGCTGCGCACAGGTTAAGCCATAGATTGTGCGTTGAGCCAACTAGGACAAGTTGTGTAGGAAGAGTCTAGTTTAGAGGTATGCCCGCGGAAACGTTAATTGCTTCAATGACGGGTCCGAGTTTCGAGAACTGTATTAAACACGTCAGGCTAGGAAAGCACATATGTAGGAACCACATCAGCTGACAGAACCATCTCAACAGGTGTAAGTTACCCGATACCATTGTGCTGGATGAAACTGCCTCACAGCTCTGGTTCTGGGTGATGGACGTATTGAATAAAAGTGCCAGCATTATGTCTAGCAGCCTAGCGACACTCAGACAATCGTGCCCGCTGGTCAACCGGCCGTGTCTATTAGTCTTCTACAGATGCACAAGTCGACAGATGGTAGTCCGAGCTCAAATTGACCGCCGCGCTGGCTGCCGCATATCAGGAGTAGAGGTGAAGTTTCGTGTGGGCAGCGCTCAACGAGCTGTGATTTACGTGGACATCGGATACCAAGCACTAGGTAGAGCACACTGCGAGGCAGCTGCGCCTCAGTGGGACGCAGAGCAGAAGAGAGCCATGATGTCCGAGTTCCGATCGTAATTGGGTTTAAGGTCTCTGGACAACAAATACGCTTAGACAGTCCAAGAATGGCAATCATTGCAGAATCGGAAGCCTCGGCCTGGTCCACCTACGCTGCCAGGGCGTGTCACAATGGCCGTCGACAAGAACAATGCCACTGACCTCCTGGAAAGCGTAACTGGCGAAATATCCTTCTTTCGGTCGATAACATGTGCTCGTCCGATTGGAATGCACCGCCACTTTCACGTCATCGCCATTCGGAACGCGATATACAAGGAGACGAATTGTCTGGTACCTATTGACGAGCTCTGGGAAAAGTTGAGGACATGTTATGACTTGGACGCGCTGGAAGCAATCGTGGGCGATTTTGTTATAGAGCTGAGCTCCATCGACTAACAGTTATTAGGATTTGGAAGCCGAAGGTTATGAATCGCCCAAATCAAACAAGTCGACTCCAATATCGATACCCTCACCCTCACCATCTCAAAATCTTGCGGCACACCCATTTTTTCGCAAAGAATTCACGTTACCCGAAGACGAATCGATTGAATCCCTGATTTCGGAGCGTCGAACGCGAGCAACAGCATCACCTCCATCTTCCCCAGAGGCACCACTTTTACCACCGCCACGCCCTGGGAAGAAACGCGGCAGGACGAAACTTAGCATGGCCGGTCTGGTTGGAGGCGATAGTGACAGTAGCGCGTTAACGCAAGAGAGTGGTGATGAAGGCGAGGGTGGCGTCAGTTCCCCAAGGGCAAGCAGTGTTGTTACCGCGACGGACCCAGGTACAGATCATATGGAGGATGAGGACGTCGAGATGCGCGAACCGTCAATAGGTGTGTCTTCACTTCTATGCTAGCCTGCGCTCTGGCCGAACTATGCCCTTAGCCCCCTCAACATCACCAAGACCTACCAGAGGTCGGGGAAAATATACAAAGAAAGGAGCTGGTGGTCGAGGTCGAGGCGGAGGCAGGGGAGGTAGTACTAGTGAGGCAGCACCTGTCGGTCGTCCACCAAAAAAGAGAAAAAGATGATACATGTTGACCGATATACCTCTTGACCCTTACTTTCGTTAACGCTGGATAGTTCTAATATATTGTTAAGTATGTACAATCGAGGCTCCCCTAGGCCATGTCAACCTCTTGCCGTTCCTTAGCTTTGTTTCTCCGTTCGATCAGGAATGCATCTATGCGAGCCTTGAGCTCGGGGTCTTTCGCGGGGTTAGTCGTGATTTGCAATTGATGCGGCGCAGTTGCTTACCAGGTATCACATCTTCTATCTTCAATGGGGCACGGTTGAAAGGATCGGTGGTGTCGGACAGTAAGTGCGACCTGATGGTCGAGCGGTCGATTATGTTGTTGGATGTCGGAAGGCGAACAGGATCACGCATGACCGTTGCCAGAATCGGGTCTGCGTGAAGAGAATTGAATTAATTCGACGCCAAAGCTGAGGTAAATGTTACTCACCTAAGTATTCGTCCGGTACATCTCCGATATCCTCATCTTCCGCTTCCATCAACAACCTCACTTCTTCAACCTTGGTAGCAAAATCCAGTAGCTGCTCGACCTCAGTGGCAGACTTTAAGCCATTGCCGAGCGCGAGCTTGGCAGCACTTTGAAAGACTGCCTTGGAAAAGCTGCGGCCATCATTGGCAACAGCACGGATGAATTCGGGTCGGTCCCTTAGATTCAAAAACACCTGGAGGATGTCGGTGAGCAATTCCCTTGGTTTGAATTTGAGCTTCTCCGCATCCTGGACTTTGAGCTCTTGGTATTTCGGTCCAGCAAGGGCAACGAGGTTGTAGTCTAGCATGGCCGCCAGCTTGTCGACGATCTCAGGCATCATGAAAGGTGCCTTTGTTTCTGCGGTGAACACTTTCAAGAGTTCGACCGTAGATCGGCTTAGCGTCGTATAGCTAGAGGCTTGACGTTCCAGCGAGCGCAGCGTGCTCTCTCGCTCGCGGCGATACTCTTGAGTTTTTGTGTTCCATGTCGCCTGATCTTTCATTTCTACTTGAATTTCGTGAATCTGGGTGAGCTCGCTGAACGACTCGTCCATGAGGTAAGTAACATCGTTGATCATGAGGTTGACGAAACGGATAAATTTGTCGACATTCCTGATAGTGTATCCAATTAGAAGTCAATCACATAAACACAATCAATAACTCGCTTGGCTTCGATGCTGAGAGCTTCCCGATGAGTAGGATTGTCCCAAACAACCTTCAGGATGTGTGAAATATTGCGCCTTCATCGCGGGTAAGGGGCTGATCAATGCTAGAAGAGAAACAAACATACCGAGCATCTAAATATAATGATCAGCAAGCGCCAAGAAATGTGGCATAGAAACGTACTGAATTTGTCATAGAACTGTGAACTTGCTCCCGTTTGTTCCACCTCTGATACCAGAGCAGTCAGTATCAGTAAGTATCTTCCATGCGTGTCGACCCCATACCAATATAGAAATGCATCAAGGCTGGCATAAGGTGCTTGAGAGCCACCGGATGGGTATTCAGAAGGTTACCCAAAATGCCATGCCGTTCGTATCCGTAGCCCCAAATGCTCAAGAACAACACCTGCCCAACAATCAGTATATGATCATTTAAGGGGTTGCGCTCGACTTACATCGTTGATCTTTGATTTCAAGAAGGGGTTCTTGATGTACCATGTCGAGTTCAGGAATGTCAAGATGAAAGTCATGAGTTCCGTCTTCCCCGACATTTCAAACTTCTCTGGGGATGTTCTTAGCGCATGTCAGGTTGATGTAAAATGTGATTGTAGGAAGAATATAACACACTGCACAACGAAAAGGAAATACTCAACGATGTCCTCAATGATGTATTCTGGCAGTACACGGAAGGACGTGGGCACATCTTCGGGCAGCGGGATTCTGAAAAGATATTGAGTTGAGCCATCGAACGAGAGAGGAAACACGGACTGGGCGGGAGGGTTGGGATGGGTCCTCTTTGGATCAACCTGTCTGATCACCCATGTTGACAAGAACGTCGTGAAGCCGAGTGAACGGAAGACAAATTCGGGATCACTAAGTTGTGCTTGATATGCAAACTGTTGAATTCGTATCTTGGCCTGCTCGGTCTGCGCTCATGGAATGAAAATCAGAGTAACGGTTTTAGTATGCTGACTGACTTTGATTTGATTGATAGCAGCCTCGACACGCGCTTGCATTGGGCCCTGGTAGTAAACATGGAGATGTCAGAATTACATTTGACTAATAGCCGGGCACCACTTGCCCCCATCCACGATCCATCGCCGCTGATTTGCTCAAGATGTCTCTTCAAATCCTCGAGATGTTTTGCAAGGTTGTTGAAAGTTTGGATAGTCTTGAGGTAGCCATAGTGACTCATCGCAATGGCGAGATAGAATATATTCGATATGAAATTGGGCTCGGGCGCTGCATTGTCAAATATCACTGCATGTTCTCCGGGTAATACAACTGACAAACCCATCGGATTACTGTTCGCCTTCTCCCACTCAGAGGCTTCATCACTAGTGGCTTTGATACGAGTTTCCTCTTTCAGGTCGATGCGGGAAGATTGAGCATAGAACAAGGGATCTATACGATCCATCTGAGGAAGATTTGAGGACAAAATTTCAGGCAGGTAAACCGGAAGCTAGTCAATACCTTTGAATAGTTGGCGTCCATGAATGGCTCGGCAAAGCGAAGTAAGATGGTCTGTAGGTTTACCATGAAACAGTCAGATGAGACAGTGTCCATGTCAACCTGCGAAGTGATTATGAGGAGGTTTCAACAGCATGAGAATCCAACAAACTGACATG
The DNA here is from genome assembly GCA_018858115.1 of Tephrocybe rancida. Lineage (NCBI taxonomy): Eukaryota > Fungi > Basidiomycota > Agaricomycetes > Agaricales > Lyophyllaceae > Tephrocybe > Tephrocybe rancida. Next base: position 10,734 of record JABCKT010006494.1, read on the forward strand.
AGTTCCAGCCCGCCTCGAGTTCAATGATATAACACGGGCAAAGTATTGCAAGACAGCTTCACGGGACTCAGGGCCAGCTCTGACAAGGGTATTGAATATTTGGAAAAGGGAAGACTATAAATATAAATATCATTAGCATCGTTCAAACGGTTTCTCACAAGTCGGGTTTGTTCTGACCTGCAAACTCTTGAGCGTGCCACGCAAACTTGCAAAAGAGGATTCAACGTCGTCTCTGCTGCGCTTATCTGGGTCAGAAAAGTACGACTGTCCCAAAGCAGGCTGGCCGACAACGCTAATGTTAGGTCGAAATTTCGAATTCCGAAGAGAACATACCCATTCCCGAGAGAAGACGCCAAGGCGACAGAGGGGCCCAAATAAGGACGTTCTTTCGAACGTGGGTGCTGTAGCATTAACGGGGTTCCACTCCTCCATCCTGGTAATCATCACTGCAATGGCTTTGATTGACACAAGAACCTCCAGGCCGCCAACTACACCTCTCCAACTCGCATCACCACCCCCGAGGCCCTCAGGCCGGAAGAGAGACTCGTGGAACAGAAGTGCTTTGACAACGGGGCCAAGGACGCCATCTAGCTCATTATCGGGCTCAAACCGACGTGCCAGGTCTTGAAGGAACTGTTCAATGTCGGAAGGCGTGAGTGAATTAGGGGATGCGGTGGGGGTCGACAACAGAGGGCCAGATAGGGTGGATAGAGACAGCAGTGGTGCGACGAGCTCGGGCGAGCCAAGCGGGCGGCTGTAATGGATAAGTGGAAAAGTTTGGATGCTAAATATGATCAACCTACCCTGTAGGCTGGGGGAACATTTCTGGCTCTTGTAGAGTAAGACCTGTGTAGCTAATGACGAGTTCGCGCAGTTTGTCCAGTCGCACAAGAGCTGCTTGTGTATCGGGAGGAGAATATCCCTGTGGGCACTTGTAAGATACATAGCTCACCGCACAGAAGCAGAACGGCGCGCCTTTTTCATAAGAGCAGATCTTATGGCGTTGACGCGCTTCCAAGTTCCAACAAGGTACTCAAAGGTCGTTTGCTGAGCTGGAAGCGATGCAAGTACAGGAAGGTACTCAAGGTCATCACTAGGATAATGATGAACATCGAATGTCCGAGTCAGATGAGTCTGACTCACGACATAGCGCCAGGATCCAGTTCGAGACGTGCAATTAAGATTCGGTCGGCTAGATCAGCATTCAACGGTATGTTTTCTGAAGATAGTGACCGATGAGTGAGTATCCCAGCTCATAGGAAATGGATGAGCGTACTACTCATGCCTTCTGACTCGAGTTCTTCAGCCAACTGTTTCAACCATACCGTCTCATAAGCTGTTTGCTCTGCAACTGAACGCTGAACACGCGTAGGTATTAGATGGACACTGGCACTCTGATACAGTATCATCGCACCTCTAATGTCGCTTTGAAGATAAATTCAACGGTCTCGTGTTCCCAGATAGCAAGATCGAATTTCGCCGGAGCCCTCTTCTTTACTGGCGCCGGTGAGGGAGCAGCAGGCGCCGGTGTTGGTCTCTTGGACGATGAGGGCGTCGGAATGGGCTTGGAAGCTACAGGCTTGGGCTGTGGAAGTGGTGCAGTACTAGCAGATGCCGCAGGAGACGACCTTCCTGAAGTCTCTGTGCTTTGTAGTTTCGCTAGCCGTTTGAGGCGAATCTAGATTACATTTAGGGCCCTACGAGGGCGATTATATGAATCATTATCAGACGTACACGCTCTGCATCCTCCTGTGGAGTGCTGGGATTCTCGCTCATGTTGATTGTGAAGTCCGAGTTGATTCAGGTAGATGGACAATTATAAGGCGAAGCTTCGCCTGTGGACCCAAGTCGAGAATTAGCTGGCACGTGGTCAAAAGACCTTGTCCAACGCCCACCACCTTCACTTGGACCACCTCCCGATGTTTGCTCTCGGCCGGTTGCTGCCCAGCTCCCTTTCCTGGTCGACACCAGCGTCGGTCATCATTAACCGATTATTTACGACGACGGCCATTGTACAGGCCGGCTACAAAATGAAGTCACATTCCGGCGCGAAAAAACGGTGGCGGTCGCTGGCGTCCGGTGTTGCATTCAAACGCGTGAGTATTCGACCATTAGATCTGGGTTATGGACGCAGTCTCATACATCTTGTATCTATGTCAGGGGAAGGCTGGTCACTCACATCTTAACACCTCCAAAAGGCCCGGTAGAATCAACCGACTTGGGGCTACAGCATACGCGACAGACACTCAGGCAGTCAAGCTAAAGAAACGACTTTTACCGTATGGTTCCAACTAAATATTCAGGTAATTATACGCTAGGTGAGAACATCCACCACTGCATACATGGACACCTCTAAAATGTTCTCAATAGACGGACATTTATCCCATCTGTACAAATCCTAATTCACGTCGCTGTCGGTCGTGCTCAAATCAGGCCTGCTGAGGGAGTGGAGACATCGATACGCAACGAAAGCAGCATCTAGTTCCGAAGTACCTGTTGAGGCCGGCTATTAAAGGCATAGTAGGCCACACAACGAGGGAATTATAATTCGGAGAACAGTTGTTGACAGGACCTTGGGTCGACAATTCACTACGCGCTATCGTACATAAGTGTGTTGGTTGGTCGCAGAATTTTAGACGAATATCTTTGCGGAGCAGGTTTCAAGACTCCGTTCGTGATTGAAAGAAGGACCTGATGTCTTTTTGGTGTGGGTCGAATGCTGCGCTCCCAATACCCCCTTTCTGCCGCACCTGGAAGAACAACGTTAGGTGCTTCTTGTATCCCGAACCTTCGTCTTACTCACAAGTGCATCTAGGTGTTTGAACGAGTTCTGTTCGACCACGTCGATGATTGGAAGATTGGCGCCCTTCTCCTCGCGTCCCCAGTCTCTCTGATGAAATGTGAGGCCCTTAGCCCCGAGTGAAATAGAAGCTTTCAATCACCCACCGTCATATTCGCTGTGACAAGCGTCCAGCCCGTATTCTTCAAGTGTCGAAATTCAATTGGGTTGGGCTTCTTCCCCCCTTGACATGCTAGCGCAGAGATGAGCTCTGCAATGAAGATCCCGTGGCTCACGAAGACAATGTGCATATCACGAATGCCCTCCTTCGCCGCTTGTCTCATGTAAGGAAGCATTATATCTTCAACAACAGTTTCAGCGCGCCTTGCGACATCGTTGAGGCTTTCGCCACCTGGGTATCTGTCCGACCGATTGTATGCTTGGATATACTTGCCCTGCGCGACGTGCTCCTCAAAAGAGAGATGTGATTCCTTCTGGACATCGTAGCTTTGTCCCTCACCCACCCCAAAACTTTGCTCGCGGAGGAGAGGCGATGTTTCCAAAGACACGAAATTTGGCTGGGTAGTCTGCAGAGCCTTGGCGGTCAGGAAAGCGCGCTCCAGCGGAGACGAATGTATGGCAGTAAGGGTGGTGCCTGCAAATGAACGCCCAAGTGCTTCTGCTTGCTGTTTTAGGTCAGACGAGAGGTTTTCCTTAAAGTTGTTCACGGTTTCCGACTTACACACATTCCTGCGTGCATGCATTCAAATTATGGTTGGAATTGATGTCTTACTAGAAATAATTACCGTGGCTGGATAGTTTTGAATCTTTCCACCCTGCCCAAACGGAACGCTGTTCGCCGAGGCGCAATACAAGTTATTTCCTGACATTTGATGTTACGATACTATAGGAGTCAGACGCACCAAATTGTCAGTGGACTCTCCATGTCTGATCTGGTTTCTGAGTCAGTAATACTCAAGTAGTACTCTCGCAACTTTCGAAAACCTTACAAACGTGAATTTAACGATTATAGTTGCGTCGTCAATTTCGGACATTGGTGGAGGGTTTACAGCTGGTTTACAGCCAGCAGTGATGAGTCCGACCTTGATGAACTGGTGGTCCTTGTCTCTTCAAATTGATTCTCAAGATGATCGTTTCAAGAACCGGGAATATGATACACTTGTGGATGGATGGACCCTGGAGTTTATGTATGATGGGAATTTGCAACGTTGCGGCCAACGTTCACGGAAGGTTGGCAGATGCTGGTCAGGGTCGGACTCGGAATCCGACCCGTACTTAATCATCATTATAACTTGAGAAAATTCAGGTCGAAATTCGCCGGTTGTAGAAAATACATTCCATTTACTACACAATCAGAAAGATACTCGTCAGGAGTCAAGCCAAGGATCTTCTTCAGCTCTCTCGCACTACCCCTTTCTTCAGGCTTCCACTTCAGCAGCTTTCTGACAAGGTTCAAAAGGAGCGCCTTATCCAGGCCTATCTTTGCCTTCGAGTTGCTCTTCTGCACCTTCCAAATACCTTGGGAACATCTGCAGCTCCCTTCCAGTTTCTTATTACCAAGAAATGGTGAGCTTCCTGGTAATAGTGAAAGAGAGGCCTCGAGAGTACACATCATTCTCGGCAAACCAATCCTATAATCGTTCGCCTTTCGTCCGTTGAAGAAATTCCAGGGGAGGCGACCCCAACAACGCAATCATATCATATGAGCAATGTGATAAACTGCTCTGCTTCTTCTCTGGCCTTGCAGTAGTGCGGAGCAAATCTCCGTCCCCGGGGATGTTCCATACCTGCAAAATGTGTTTTAGCGTCGTCATCACTGAAGGTAATACGTACCATTACCCCAACAATCCATATATCCACTTTCTCGTCCCATGGGATGTCGAAAACTACCTCTGGTGCTCAATATTCAATATCGACACAGCTGTATATCGGCCATATTATCGTACTTCTCAAGACGCATCTGACCAAAGTCGCACAGGATCGGCTGTATCGATAAAAGGGTGGCACAAGAGACCTCGATCGACAGATAATCCGATCTCCATCGATCTGTTACGGTGACGGACGCGCTCGCTGGTCGTTCTCGAATTTCTGCGAATCCGTGCCGTTGTTTTTGGATCCATCCCTAGCACTATGTGACCCTTTGGATATCTGAGGTTGTTGAGTCAGAAGAGGAGCCCGGAAGTTGGACGCTTGGACTCGCCCGTGTGGATTACTCTCGCTTTGGTATGCAGGAAGTTAAGGGCTCTCAAAATAGACATAACGAGGAGCTTTACAAAGTCGCTCAGTAAGCGACGCTGGGCTATCAATGTTTCGAGGGATATGGCGAGTGGCCGTTGTATATGTGCCACCCTTGGACTTGAACTCAAATTCGCCAAGGAGGTGTCGAACCAGAAGTGAACCTATGTGGCTAGTCTTCATCGCCTTGAATGTCGTTAAACAGTGATTTCCCCAAAAACTGCTTCCGGTGGGGCAATCCTCATGGGGACGTACTGGTGGTTCCTAAGATAGTGCAAAAGCCCACAATGTGTCTCGACATATCCAAGTGGTGCCAAACCCACCATACCTAGCTTTCCTACAACCTGGTATTGCGATTTGGAAATTTTCCAATGCCAGCGGGATAGAATTCTTCGGTCTTGTACCATGCCCATTTCTCTTCTTCGACTAGATCCGAAGTTGGAATAAGCTCAAAACCAGCGGTAGAGGCTTGCCGCGTAGCAAAGGGCCTTCTAAGGATATTTCCGAGGGAACGCAGAAGAGCAGACATTGTATCAGAGATAATCAATGAGGAAGGAGCAATGGGAAGTTGTGTTATCATGGTCATTGGTAGTTCAATAACATAAAAAAGCGTGGAAGCCCAAGTATTTCGCAGGATGCAGAAACTGGGCAAACATCTCCTGAATATTTATAGGGGATCCCGCGTCGATGTCGGATGATGTCTTGCCGGTCTCGCCGCGACCTCAGTGTGGTCGACGTTGAACAAGTCCAACTTTTGAATTTCCTAGGCTATGCCCGAATGATGTAATCGTTGCATTTCATACTCCGACCTCTGGATGTTGCCTGAACATTCGATCCTCACTCAGCACAAGGACGCGTAGGCAGTGAGGGCCGCGTAAGCCCTACTACATATATCCAGTCACTCCTTTACTTCTCTATACTCATAACCACCATCACTATGTCTGCTATTGACAATGGCTCCCAGCTGCTTTCTATTGGGACACAATGCTCACACCCTTCTTGTCTCCTCATCGACTTCCTGCCTTTTAAATGTCAGCACTGCGGGGATTCGTTCTGCCAGGAGCACTTCAAGGTTGCCTCTCATAACTGCTCTAAGTATGACGAGAGCAAATACAACCGTGTAGCGCCCGATTGTACGTTCCTTCAGTGGCAGTGACTCGTGGCCCGAACTAACAGGTAATCGTGATACAGGTCCGTTGTGCAATACACCAGTAGCAGTTCGACCAGGACAGGATCCCAACGACAGAATGGAAGAACATTTCGCCAAGGAATGCTCTGTCATGACTGGCAAATCCGGTAAGGTAAAGACTATGCCGGTATGCGCCCGTGGAAATTGCAAGAAGGTACTCTTCCAACCAATCCGTTGCGATGTGTGTACTGTTCATCTCTTTGCTTATTACTCATGCTGATATTTACTCCTAGAAATGCCGTAGCGAATTCTGCGTGAGCCACCGCTTTCCTGCCGATCACAACTGCACACCAGCTCCCGCCCCCTCTACTTCTCGTCCTGCCATGCCAAATCCGTTCAACAATGTGAATGCGAAGAATCTGAATGTCAAAGCTACTGCTGCTGGCGCGGCGACCATGGATGCCGTTAAGAAGGTCGCAACTTCGGCGAAAGTTGCTTCACAGAACTTCAAACCTGTGACGGCGTCGACACCTGTGGAAACAAAGCCTAAAGCTGCTTCATCGCTCTCAAACCCTTTTTCGAAAACAGACCGGTATGTGCCCTTCCTATCCATCTTTCCAAGTGCCGACTCATAATCCTCCAGCACTTTCCCGTCCCTTCCTATGTCTGACGATTCCCTAACGAACCTTCCGACCACCACTAATATCGATAACGAACTTGCTCGCAACACAACCAAACCTGTATCTATAACGGCTCCGCTCATCGACTACAACGCATTTGTACCACCGCCCATCTTCGCATGCGCCTGATTCACACACACTCATTCCATTGTACTCACCACCACCATTGGCTCACATCATTGTATCGATAACTGTAATGTAGGAGGGCGCGGGCGGAGAAAGAAAGCAGGATGAAGGCAATGGAGGCGCGCGCTAAGAAGGGTGTATGTGGCTACCTTTTATCTCATGCCCAGACGTCATCTAACATGCCATCTTCATCCTGTAGCTACTGAGCGAGGAGGAGAAGGCTATATTGGCCGCTGAACAGACAGCAGCAGAGAAGAAGAAGGATGATTGCATCGTGATGTAGTCCTGACTCTTTCATCTAATTTACATTTCCTAGTGTTATCTCAATTTATTCTCGATACCCTGTCTTCTTGTGGGACACTATGGACGTTACTATTCTATCTACTTCTGGGGTCGATATCAAGTTGAAGATCGATGTAAGCGTGAAGCTACCACAATAGTGCGAGAGCAAGAAGCAAACTTTTGTGCCATGCTGCAAGTCTGCGTAGGAACGTACTACACATCCCCAACAACCTAACCAGCCTTGCAGCACTTAGAACTCAGCAAGTTGCAAGCAAATGGGTTCGTAGTAAGGCAGCAGCGGACCAGCCGCAAGAGTGTCATCATCCGAACTCCGACGAACTCACAAGTTGTTCATTTCGATCACCTCTACCAACTGCTCCATGTCTGAATCAGAGCAGGACGCGTCTATTCTCGGAAAACGCAGCCGCAATGGAGAGCATGAACCTTCAGAGCGTATCCATGCCAAACCTGACCAGCCTGTCGAAGACGACGATGAAGACGACGACGACGTTGGACCAATGCCCATGCCCGCTGACGCCGGCGGTGCGAAGAAAAAGCGCAAAGGTATGTCTCCTATCGTGCCCCGTTTCTGTAGAGCTTCAAGGAACCTAGACCAATTCCTCTAGTGCTACTTCATGAACGCTTGTATCTCGACCATCTGCCCGACACAGACCAATATCACAAGAGCTTCATGCATCGCGACACGATAAATTTCTGCGTCGTCACGAAGTAAGCTGTTTTACCTCTCTCTGACATTCCACAGGACCTACCTGATGGTCTATAGGACTGATTTCCTGATTACGACGTCCGTTGACGGACATCTCAAGCTCTGGAAAAAGCAAGAAGAAGGAATCGAATTCGTGAAGCATTACCGCGCCCACCTTACTCCAGTCGTAGCAGTATCTGCTAGTGCAGATGGCCAGCTCTTTGCGACGGTCTCGGAGGATGGAAGTGCTAAGGTGTTCGATGTTGTCAATTTTGGTACGCACACGCATTCCCGTCCTACCTGAGCCTCCTCATATTGAAAGTCTGGCAGATATGATCAACATAATCAAACTTGGTTATGTTCCCCATGCATGTTGTTGGGTGCACCGGCGCGGCCAAGCCCAAGGTCTCCTTGCAGTGTACGTCTGCCATTGTTAGGCGACATTGTGAGCTTCATATTGACAGCCCGATAGCTCCGATTCTAAGACTGGCACAATACGAATATACGATGGCCGTGGAGACGGCAAGCCCCTGGAGACCATCGAGACATTGCATCGCTTCCCAGTCCACATTATTACGGTATGTTACAATGTGTTAAAAAGGGCAGTTCCAGGTTGAAAGTTTCTGCTCAGTTCAGCGATAGATACGATACAGTCATCTCGGCGGACGAGGGTGGATTCGTGGAATATTGGCAGCCCATCGAGCCGTTTGTCCTGCCCAAGAACGTAGCAGGATTATGGTCGTACAAGAGCGAGACAGATTTGTACGAGTTCAAAAAGGCGCGTGCATTCCTTATCCGCTTCCAGCCACCGCTCACCTCCGAAACAAAAAACAGACCAAGTCCACCCCTACGTGCATCACCCTTTCTCCCGGCTCGTCGTCATTCGTCACGTTCTCTCTACCAGACCGCCAGGTCCGCGTCTTCAACTTCCTTAGTGGTAAAATGACACGGAAATACGATGAGTCGCTGGAGGCGATCCAGGAGATGCAGCAGGCTGGCACGGCTGCATACAAAGTCGACGACATGGAGTTTGGACGCCGTCTTGCCGTCGAACGAGAGCTAGAGATGCCTGGCCCCGACGGCCATACACCCGGTCGCTGGAGTAATGCGATATGGGATGAAACTGGATCTTTCATCCTCTATCCGTCCTTGCTTGGAATTAAAGGTGTGTGTGTGGGTTCCCTTCATATGTCATACTTTGCTAATATTGACCTAGTCCTCAACGTTGTTACTAACCGTGTCGTGCGATTATTGGGGAAGGATGAAGCAGTTCGCTTTTTGAACCTTAATCTGTATCAAGGCGCTCCCGCCAAGAAAACTGTTACGACCATGGTTCGTTTCTACTACTGATTCTTTCAATATGTAATATGTAATCATGCTGAATAACTTTTCAGGCCATGGCTGCTTCTGCTAATCCCATCCTTGCTAACAAGGCACAGAGAGATCCGACATTGTTTTGCACTGGATTTAAGCGTGGAAGGTTCTATCTTTTCACCCGCGCCGAGCCTGAGTACGTCTGTCTCTATTCTTCAGTCACTCCCTTCTCACAGTTCGTTTTCCAGGGATAACAAACTCGGCGAACGAGACGTGTTCAACGAGCGGCCTACCCGCGACGAGCAGAATGTCGCCGCCGCCGCTCCTGCTACCAGAACTGGGCCATCGCCTGTGGCTGACTCGGCCACCATCCACACAACGTTGGGTGACATGCACCTACGCTTGTTCCCTCAACAGGCACCCAAAGCCGTTGAAAACTTTGTAGGGCATGCCCGAAGCGGGTATTTCGAGGGCATCATATTCCACCGTGTTATTCCAAAGTTTATGATCCAAACTGGTGACCCGCTTGGTGATGGCACAGGAGGAACGTCAATTTGGGACAGAGAATTTGAGGATGAGTTCTCGGATGACCTGAAGCATGACAGGTGTGTCTACATGTAGTTGGGTTGATATCAGTCCTGATTGTTTTATAGGCCCTACACGGTCAGCATGGCCAATGCAGGACCTGGTACCAATGGTTCCCAATTCTTTATCACGACCACTGCAACTCCTTGGCTCGACAAGAAACACACAATTTTTGGGCGCGTCATTTCAGGTTACGAGGTCATACATACCATCGAGAACGTCAAAGTGAGCAAGACGGACAAGCCCTATGAAGATATCAAAATCGTCAATGTGGATGTCGAATAGATGTAGCTTGGATATATAACAAATACATCAATGTATTTTTCGAGCTCACAAGGCTACACGGTCGAGTGTTTGTGTGCTTTGGAGTATTTCGAACGACGCAGACGGTGCAATCGCGCGGATGCGGGGGGCATATTTATCACTCAGTGACTCCGCAATGTGGGGACGACCAAGTATGCCTAGATGTTGGAGCGCTAGTTCCGATGGGCATGAGAACTTGAGCAGTGTGTGAGGGCCCGTTTCGTCGGATGAGAGAACACATTCGTGTATATCCAAAGTTACGTTGCTCAAGAATGGAGACTCTAACGTTGTCGGGACATACGCCACGGGATATTCGAGAAGAGTGGCAGCAAGAGGTATCGCGTATTGCCTTGATAGACCTGATGAGAGTGTAATTGACGGGGGCAAGGTGGTAGTAGTATGTGTCGCCGTATCTTTCACTAGCGAGTCAAGAGCAAGTACAAGGTCTGGAGGTGGACCAGGAAGCTACACAAGCACGGCTAAACTCTAGCTCATTACGATGCTCATGAAAGCTGTATAACTTACAAGTGAGAATGAAGAGCCCGGTCCGAGGTGCACGAAGGAGACACCATATGTGGATCCACCATCCATGCAACTGTGTCGATCTAGAAGCATCGGGATATTGATAAAGAACGACTGTTCGGATATGGGTTCGTATACATGAGCGACAGAGTTGAACTCTGGACATGTCTGATAGACAGCGGCAGTTAGCTGAGCTGATCGTGACCTGAGCAAACAGATAGAAAACTCGCCGCTCGAAGGCCGGAGATCAGTTGCGCAAAAACGGGCTCAGGGTTTGACGGGGCGACAACATCCACAAGATAACCGGTTCTAATACCTACCAGTTGGTATATAGCGCGCCACAGCGGAAGGAACAACGCTTACCGAAAACAAAGTCCGATCAAAGCAAGGTTGACGGCGAAGCAGTTACGCCTTTGAGGCGTGATCTTCCTCAGGGAAGGCAGATGACCTATCTGCTTGTGGATGTGTTGAGAAAGCGAATGTAGCTTCCGATTGTGAAATGGATTGGTAGTGGATGTCATCTGGTATCTGATTACTACAGTAGTACTAATGAGCACCAGACTTGGATACTCTGGGGCAAATTTGCGACTGATTGGTAAGCATCTCTTACTCAAATCAGACTCACAGTGGCGTCGACACCGAAGTTCGAACCCTGATAGGATCGTTCACTTCAAATATTGTCGCAGTGGCTCTAGCATCAGTATTTCCTTGAGCCTAATTACCTGGAGCCACTGCAGTCCAGGTATAATACGAGTCGCATTGAATGCAGGCTTGTAATTTCATTCTAAGAGAAATTTTGCAATAATGTAATCGATTTGAAGATTTCAATGAATATTGCGATCAGCCTTCGACGCACACTAGTGTGGTACTTGTGAAGTATCAACCAACAAAAATATCAAGGAACATCCGTTCGCCGATAATCGTACCCTAGTTGGTTTGTTAGTCATGGTTTATCCCCACCATCCACGCATCGACCTCTCGCGGGGGAAATTATTAACATGGGCTAGTAATTTGAAAATAATATGAAAAGTGCCATAGAGCCAGCCAATTTGACGGACAGTGCGTAAGGCCAAAGTAGAGGGAGGATGGCTTCATGTTGCGCAAAGAGCCATGGCTGTAATCCAGTTGAGATAGAAAGATATACAAGGATACCATTCATAAGCCGATCAAAAGAGTTCTGTATAGATATTGGAACATCCACTGTAAATAAGGGGCCTCTGGGATGGGATAGGTACCAGTTTCTCCGGTGATGTGATGGAGGAATTCTTATAGGTAGTGTCGCCAAGTCCTGGGTTGTCGTCTTAGGTTGGGAACTCCACTTGATGTGTATGCATGCAACAAAGTGGTTCATCTTACATTACAGTGGAGTTGGATTGCTGAGGGTATTCGAACTTGAATAACCGATCGTTCGGGATTGCCGCTACCAATGACAATTCACCCTTGGACGCTGCCCCATAACTACGCCCCTGGTGCGGTATACCGCATAGCTTCGAGCTCTGAGATATTTTCGTTTCCTTCGTTGATAGCGTAGGACACTGTTTGAACAGTGAAAACCATAAGAAATGTCACTCCCCACCATGCGGTTGACTGCCACGCCTTGCGCAGGAACATGGACAGGGTCGGAGGAACCGCAGCAATAGCATAGCTCAGCTGATACGGGAGGGGGTGCAGTGCAGACTCTGAAAGAATATTTCGCGACCTGATTTCTCTTTGAAATGCGACGAGGATGAGGTTGAAATGAACAAGAATATTGAAAAGAGTGAAGGGAACGGGAAGCGGAATCTCTGGAGTAGTGTCGGGCGTTGTGGGCGGAAGGACCGCAAGGATGGGGTTGTGTAATAGCGAAAAGACTTGGCTTATAAACCACGGCGTTCAAAGGGTGTCAACCACGAGGTGAAATAGGACTTACAGGACAGAGGAAAGTGTTATGATAATTTGCAGGGCAGTCAGATACCGACTGTTTGACAGCTGGTTTTCTGCCTTCAGTGTTTGTATCGTCGCTTCTTGTTCTGAGGACTAGGCGTCAGCTTTCTCCTCAGCCAAGTTAGTAAGCGCCGTGGACTCCACCTTGCTCGTCCAAAATCGTATTGTCCTCATTGCCAGAGGGATCATCGTCTGTGGACTGAAAGGGAGCTCTTTTCCTGATAGATTGCATCTTTGTAGAGATAAAGGACAGTAAGACGGGGAATTTGAAGGCTCAGACCCTCCTTTCAACCGATGCCACCGAATTCAGGCTGGCAGCACTCAAGGCCGCTGACCAATCAAAAGATAAGATCTCGATCAGAGTCAGAATGATCGAGTCCTCAGAAAACTTGCCACTCACCTGCAAAGTCCATATAGCCTCGAGATGGCTTCGACTGTAGAGCCTGGGCAATTTGACGACGCTGTAGACGATTCCACAATACAGGCTCTAGATCCTCGAGCACAACACTCTTTTATAGACACCAAATACGATTCTGACGAACTGGCATGGCTAGAGGAATCGGATTACGACGAGAACGAGGTGGATGAGGAATACGATGACAGTCGCGTGGAGGACGAGGACTGGGAGGTTGCAGAAAGAGGTGCATCTCTACTCTCTTAACCTGTGTCTCGTGCGCTCATGGATGCAGACTTTACAAAACAATATAACAGGCTTCGACAACATGTCGCGGTGCGGACTGGAGCTGCCCAGGGTTCATCTTCATCTGTCAATCAGTCGTCGTCTGTGGCATCTCTTCCAGCAGTCAACCATCCTCGAAGTACAAAGGTCTCTACGACAACTACAGCACACGCAAAGGATAAAACAACCGATCAACTTGCAGCTTTGGCAAAATATAACTCAAGGATTGCTAAAATTGATACGCCGTATTTTATGGGCGTCGGCGTAAACAGGAAGGGCCCAAGTGCGCACGCTAACGCAAAGGATAAGGCTGACCGCGCCACAACCGAGCAGGTCCTCGATCCCAGAACTCGGATAATTTTGTTCAAGATGATCGGCAGAGGGCTGATCAACGAAATCAACGGATGCATTAGCACAGGAAAAGAGGTATGTTGACGTTTTTCTGCGATCTTTGTATCTCATCTGATGTATAGCTAGGCAAATGTCTACCACGCCGTAACTCCGGAGAATGCACATCTAGCGCTCAAAATTTACAAAACTTCTATCCTCGTCTTCAAGGATCGAGACAAATATGTCACTGGAGAATATCGTTTCCGGCGTGGATATAACCGCCACAACCCGCGGAAAATGGTCCGACTATGGGCCGAAAAAGAAATGCGAAATCTGAGGCGATTGGTGACTGCTGGAATCCGCTGTCCAGATCCAATTGAGGTTCGCGAAAATGTTCTCGTAATGTCCTTCGTCGGCGACAAGGAAGGCTGGTGTGTGGCTACTTTCGCCACTCTTAATCTGCGGGCTTACGCTTAGCTTGTAGGGCATCACCTCGACTCAAGGATGCCGAACTACCGAGTGCCGAATGTGCTGATCTCTATGTGGAACTCGTCCTAGTTGTCCGCAAAATGTTCCATCAGTGTAAGCTGGTACATGCTGATTTGTCGGAATACAACATCCTCTACCACGAGGGCCATCTATGCATCATTGATGTCTCTCAAAGCGTGGAACATGATCACCCCGCCGCCTTTGACTTCCTTCGTAAAGATCTCAAGAACGTAGAGGACTTCTTTGGCAGATTGGGCGTACAATGCCTGGGACTACGGAGGTGTTTTGAATTCATCACACAAGCTCAACTATCAGAAGAAGGCGGAGAGGAGGACGAGGCCGTTCTACGATGCTGGATCGAGAACGCAGAGGGTAGCGATCTGCCTGATGACAACGGCGCCCCCGACAGTAGCCACCCCGAATCGTCGTCCGCACACGAGGATTCCGTTTTTTTACAGTCATTTATTCCTCGAACCTTGAACGAAGTCTACGATCCCGAGCGGGATGTTGAGACGCTTGCTCGTGGCGAAGGGGCTGGCCTTATCTACGCAAAAACGATAGGTGTCGTTGACGACGCAGTACCCACGCTGTCTGAGGAGAAGCCTGTCGCACGGGAAACCTCTGATTTCAGTGAAAGTGAATCAGACGATGAGGACAGAGAAAGCGATGACGACGAGGGTGATGATGGTGAGGGCAAAGAGGGGTTCGTAGAACGAAAGCCTAGAGGACATCGCCACGAAGATAAGGACGCTAAGAAGGTTCGTAACACATCCATCACAAATAACTTTACCTTTTTTGAATGCTGTTACAGGAACGCAAACAAGCTGCGAAGGCGGAAGCCAGGGAAAAACGGAAGCATAAAATGCCCAAGGCAGACAAAAAACGGAGCATGAAGAAGAGTAAGGGCTAGTCACATATCTCGGAGCTCCTCAGAAATTCAAACGTCCATGCCGTTCGAAGTCGTTTATAATTATTGCTACTTTTGGTACAATATCGACGGTCAGCGCCATCGAAGCTTGACCGCTGGGACGTTACGCATCGGTAATGCAGCCGTGGCTTGCGTCGGTGACGCTTTTGACATATTTGTAAAGTGTGCCCTGAGACACCTTCAAGGGCGGCGCAACCCATTTCGCGCGGCGTTTCTCTAATTCTTCAGGAGAGACGTGGAGCTCGATGGTGTTCTTAACGGCATCGACGGAGATAACATCACCGTCTTCAACAAGGGCAATAGGCCCGCCGACCTGGGCCTCTGGCACCACATGTCCGATGCAGAAACCGTGAGAGCTAGAGGAAAGAATTAGGAGCGAAGTATCAAGCAATAGGTATGGAAACGAACCCTCCACTGAAGCGACCATCAGTCATGCAGGCGACGTCCAGGCCGAGACCTGCTCCCATGATGAGACTGGTAGGTTTCAACATCTCAGGCATGCCGGGCCCTCCTTTGGGACCCAGGTACCGAAGGATGACGACCGTCTTTTCGCCCTGCTTGATGGAGCCACTTTCGACAGCTTTGACGAAAAGGTCTTCAGTGTCGAAGGCCCTTGCCTTGCCAGTGAATCCCAATCCCTCCTTTCCTGTGATCTTAGCAACAGCGCCACCAGGAGCAAGGTTTCCCTTGAGAATTCTGGATAAGGTAAATCCGTGTCAATCAAAGCCCTGCCTCCCAGACAGAAGACTTTACCTTAAATGTCCCGTGGTCTTGATAGGTTTGTCTAATGGTCGGATCACGTCTTGGGAGCCATCCAGCTCGCCGTACTTGTGGGTCCATCTGTCCAAATTCTCGCCGAGGGTAAGGCCGGTAACAGTCATGTTGTTACCGTCAATCATTTTATTTTTGAGAAGGAACGCAAGGATTTCTTTGAAAAGGAATAAACAAAGCAAAATCAGGGCAATGAAACTTTGACGTACTTGGGATGCCACCGAGCTTGTAAACGTCTTCCATGACATATTTACCGCTAGGTTTAATATCCGCAAGGAAAGGCGTGCGATCCGACACTGCCTGGAAGTCATCAATATCCAACTTGATACCGACTGCGTGTGCCATTGCGATCAAATGCAAAACAGCATTCGTGGACCCGCCTAGAATCATTGTCAACACCTACACAACGCCGCAAGTTAGAATATGATCAAAGTAAAGGGGATGAAGCAAACCATAGCATTCTCGAATGCCGAGCGTGTCATGATGTCTCGTGGTAAGATGTTTTTCTCTAGGAGATTGAGCATCACAGGCCCGATAGATGCGCACTCTGCCATCTTCTCCTCGGACTCGGCAGGGAAAGACGACGATCCTGGAAGGGTCATGCCCATAGCCTCAGCCGCGCTCGCCATAGTATTCGCAGTGTACATCTTTCCGTTCCGTTGTTATTAATAGCGGTATATTGATTGGGACTGCACTCACCCCTCCGCAAGCCCCAGGGCCAGGGCAAGCATGCCGAACAGTATTGTATCGCTCTTGTTCGGCTTGAGTGGTCTTGCCATCCTGAAGGTATTTTCCATACGACTGGAAAGCAGAAACAATGTCTAATTGTGGAGCACCTTCACATGATCCTGCGCGTATAGTTCCTCCGTAAACCATGAGGCCCGGGCGGTTCAACCGTCCCACTGTGTACGGAGGTTGCTAAGCGGCTATCAAGGATGGAGAACAAGGAGGACTGACGGGCCATCAGAACACCTGGCATATTCTTGTCGCAACCAGGAACAACGACCATTCCGTCAAGGTGGTGCCCCCCCGCGGCCGTCTCAACCTGGTCGGCGATCAAGTCTCTCGACTGTAGGGAATAAGACATCCCGCGTGTGCCCATGCTGATCCCATCGCTAACACCAACAGTCCCAAACTGATATCCAATGACTTCGGATTTGTACAGAGACGCCTTGATATCCTGGCCCAAACCGAGAAGGTGTTTGTTGCATCTGAAAAAGTGTGAGTATCTTTTAAAAGGATATAGGAAGCAGACATACGGGTTGCCTTCGTACCTGTGTCAAAAAGAATTGGCTCCGAAATGACACAAAAACAACAATGAGCTTACCATACACTCGCGACTCCAACCATAGGTTTGTTGAAGTCTGCATCGGTCTTGATGCCTTCTGTAGCATATAGCATTGCCTAGACACTTTGGTCAAGCCTTCCGCCTATTGAACTTGACATTTCCAACAAACCTGACTGGCTCCTTGGTCTTTTGGCTGCGTTACGACCCGGCTGTAACGATTGAGCATTGGTTTCTCATTCTGCCGTCTTGCAGAGGTCGAGAACGATCTGGAGGATGCAACCAGGCGTCCCTTTGAGGGGAAGGATTTGGCCATTGCACGTCTAGAGTTTTGTGTGCGTGTTTTGTCACTGGAAGACGAGTCACCGATCGCGAAGTTCTTCTTGCTTAGTCATTTCGGCGCTTATGTCCGAACTCGCCCCTCTCACAGACCATGGAAGTGTGCGGCCCTCAGCTACGCACCAAACGAATTCCAGGCGATAATCCACACGAATCCTATGTTCCAGATGTGTTTTTAGGAGGCTTGATGTCCTTGTATTTTTTTTCTTGATGTTTTCTGATAGAAATGTATTTTGCCGCTTTGTGGCGAAAAATAGGGTTGGACCCACTGTGTCGGGACAGCGTTTGATGAAGTGGAAACCTTATACTTTGATTCAGGGATTTTCGTGATGGGCGCTTCTGGCGGTTCTTTGGCATAGAGGAGGAGAAGGGGAGAAAACGCGAACATCGACGCGTACTTTTCCTCACAGGACTTACTGACGTCGATCTTTAGAGTTAATGATTAGTGTACCGCTGACTGGGGTCGATATATCCATATTCGGAACGATTTCGGCAAAAAACAACCGAATTTCCAGGAAATTGATGGATTCGATCGTGTTTCACTTTCTCGACCTCATTAAATAAAATTCGGGGCCCGCGCCAGAGAGAAGTCGACGTGGGCACGATTCCTGGTTGAGGCAGAGCGAAAATCAATGAACTATAGCATTGTCAGGATTATTTTGTAGAGGATAATGCAGTGAACAGTTGTTGAACTTGATTGCGAAAGCCCCTTTGACATTATGTTTGATCTTAAAAGCCATATGTATTGGTGATCTGGCTACATCGGTGCGGAAGTAATCTTCATGGCGGCCACGATTCTAATTTTCCACCGCGACGTCGATCGTGTCCACCCCCTCTCTTGAGTAAGACTACTCCTGACAGCACTTTGGCCAGAGTGCATGGGCTCTATACTCGCTCGGGACCTTTTCCCTCTTGCCTTCACCTTGGACTTTGGCCCTCGCACACGTCGTTCCTTTTCCCCTCATCTTTCACCAACTTTTCCTTGAGGATAGGGTCATCATGGAGAAGAGGAATAGGGAGATGAGACAGAGCGCCTTACCCAGCAGTCTAATTCCCCACCTCTACAGTCGACCACAACAAGGGGACATTTCCCCCTCAACTGCCTTTCCGCCACCTCCATTGCCACCACCGGGAGAAGAGGAGGCAGATTTTCTTCCTGCGTGTAACGAACTCCCATCCATGCGCACTACATTCGCTCCTCCTTTACCATCCGTGGACACTCTTCGTGGCCCGCATTATCATAATTACGAAGCGCGACGACTACCCTCAACCTCAACAGACACTCTCTCAAGATATCAGACTCTTAGCTCCGTAAACGCCTCTACGCTAGGAATTGAGACCACAATGGGAAACCTCTCACTCCCTTCTCGCTCGTCTCACCAAAGCTATGGCAGCCCACCTTTCAACGACCCCCCATATCAAGCCACTCACCCTGAGCGCATGTTCTATGGTCAACACCACAGTTACCTACCACCACTTCCACAGGAGTCAGAACAGCTTCATAGCTCGTGGCGTGAGGGCGAAGCAGGCCCATCATCTCTCATCCATACGCGATACGAACAAGGAAGCTCCCGCGGGCGACGAGGATCAAGCCAGCCTGTCCAAGCTGCTAAACGCGATACATACAAGCATCGTGGAGACATATCAGACGATGAAGGATACAGGGGAGAAGAAAGCTATTCTGGGTCAACTAGACGCCCAACACAAGGTACGTCTTCTGAGCTTGCCCCTATGGGGACACTTTTTCTAAAATGGACGCGTCTAGCTGGAAACCTATATCCTAGCTGGTCCGAACCCTATCAAAGCCCTCGATCCCATTCCTTACATCTGGGGCCCGACATGGGCTCACGAACGGGTGCAGGCTATCCTCGATACCCGCTCACATCAGTCGATGCATCACATGGGGGATGGTCGGGAACAGGAGGATACAGCGATCATCGGTCGGGCTACTCGCCGAGTTCCGTCTCGGAGGCCTCGAGTGATGGTCGACCTGATGAAGAAGAAGAATCTTACCCTACCGTCCAAAAAGGAAAGAAGCGCCGCCGTGATTCCGACGTTGGAGACGATGATAGCAGGAAGAATAGAAAGACGGCAGTTGCGTGTAATTTCTGTCGAGGTAAGTTTATTTTGGTGCTAGCTCAAATAGTAATGCTTATATAGCACACAGGGCGGAAACTTCGTTGTGATGGAGCTAAACCAGCATGCTCCAACTGCATGGTCCGCAAGTTTCAATGCGAATACGTTCCTGTTCAAAGACGCCGTGGGCCTGGCAAGAAAGCGAAATCAAAGAAAGGTCCGACGACAGGCCGTTCGGAGGCTTCGGTACCCCCCGAACGTGGATCAGGATTGATGCCCGACGCGAATGAAATGGGTATGCCAATGGACATGTATGCCTTCCAGACATTGGAGAGGTCACCCCCGAAGAGACCATCACGGCAGCGAGCACCACACAGAACACGCAGCGTGTCGGTAGGCTCGGAGACGGAGAAGAAATATTGACGGAGTCGTCAACCGCCGCAACCGTGATGTTGATGCGGACCTGGGCCAACATACTTACTGAATTTGGGGGTTGTGCCTTCGCATCTTCCCCACATTAATTTGCAACGCCGTCCGTTCATGACAGATCCCTTGAGCTTCTCCTTACGTACGTCTGTTGCTATCCTGGCTTAACTTAGGCTGTCTACACCGCACTCCGGGCGCATACCTACCACTCCCACGCACGCCCTACCCTATTCCCCGGTCAACTGCATCGTTCAACACCCCTTTTCGCTGCATCTTACCCCAAACCCATAATCTCCAGTCTAGTACAATCCACTTATACTTCTTTGTAACCACCATATAATAGTATCAATCTTATGTTGTACACCTTGTACTTGCTTCCGTTTCCGCGCCTTTTAACGGCCCGAAATTGACGTGAACTATTTGGACCTTGGTTTGTTCCGATTGGCTCGGTGGGAATTAAGTGTCGGTTCCCCATCACCGCGCTTGCCTTGCGTGCGGGCAATCCTGCTTTCTCCGTTCTGGCGTCGCCGTGAGTTAACAACTCACCGTCATGAACCAGCCCGACAAGCGTAGCCGCCATGAAGACGATGACCGCAGCAGTACCGCCCAGCAGCCGCCACCATACCCATCTCACAGCCCTCATTCCGTCGGCCTCGATACCCCGGGTAATCCTCATCTCTCTATTAACCGCCAACGGTAATTCTAATGGTGTCCTGCGTTGCCTTTTCGACAGATAAGCCTCGGACAGAGTTCACCCTCCTCGTCGCAGGTTGCAGAGGAGGTGTGTGCTAATTACCCGAATGAATCAGCTTTCCGCGCCCACTCTAACGCTCGGACCAGGCAAAACTTCATTTCTACGTCTCCTGCTAGACACGAGCTCTATTTCTCCGACAGCTACAAAGGAACAGCTAGCAAATGTCGCCAAGTTCGTACAGGGATGCAACGGACACACTTCCTACATCAGGCCAACATCTATTGATATCAACGTCGATATCGAGGGAAACGGAAAGCCTCAGTCGATAGGCCTCCACCTCGTCGACACCCCATCTCTAGACTTTAGAGACGAGAAGGCTGCCGAATGGTCCCTGTCCGAAATATTGCGGAACGTCGACGGCAGGTTCGCGGAAGGGGTCGAAATGGTGAGTTACGCGAGGCCCCCGAGCGACCGCTCCGTTCTAATTAGTCGCTCCTAAGGATTGGAATGCGCAGAAAACTGATCGTTATGTTCACCTGTACGTCGGCTTGCTCCTTCCTCTCCCTTGTAATACCTATGACACCCCGCCCCGCAGCTGCATCTATTTTCTCGACCCGGACCAAATTGTACCACCGCCGGTTCCCGGCCCATCCGCTCCCCTCGTTCCCAGAGCGCGTACCAACAGTTTCTCTCATACGGAACAAGAGCCCGTCATTCTTGAGCCACCTCTGACAACTAATCCCCTGTTGCTCCGGCCGACCTTGCCGGCTATAGAGATCGAAACCATTCGGCGCCTATCTGCACGAGTCAACGTCCTCCCTGTTATTGCGCGAGCGGATATATTATCAAATGAACGCCTCGCGGCGGTTAAAGTTGCTATTCGTCGAGACCTGGCGGAGGCTGGCATCGGTTTCGGCATTTTTGATATGGATACCACGAGTTCACCGCTCTATCAGCAACAGGTACAGGATGAACATCCGCCACCCAAGAATACGGAAACTTCCAATGGCTATGGCCCCAACCACAATGGCTCCGCTCCGTCTAATAGTAACAACACGCCACCCACATCACCCATCACCCCTGCCCACCTCCGGCTACCCTACGCACTCATATCACCCGATATGTATTCCCACAGTGACGGCGTAGCCAGACCGCCACCTTCTCGCGCGGAACTTGTCCATCAGTACACTCCCTCAATCTACCCTCAGTCTCTTGTATATAACCTTTCACGCGGAAAATTCATTCGGAGCTACCGTTGGGGCACTCTAGACGTCCTAGACCCCACACATAGTGACTTCCTAGCCCTTCGAGCAGCCATATTTCATCACATGGATGTACGTAACTGCCTCGAGTTGATATGCTACGGGCTGATTCAACCGCGCCTTCTAGACTCTTCAAAAATATACCAGAGAATATCTATTCGATAAATTTCGGAATGAGTATCTTCGTCAACAACGTCCGCCATCCCACCTCTCCGTTCCGCATCACCACCCGCAAGGTATGGCCCATATGGGGAGCCTTTCTCATGGAACAAGGCCCATTCTGGCGATAGACACTGCCCCGCATCAGGCGATGCATCGCCACCCAACTCTTTCCGGGCCACGCGACATTCTTACTGGAGAAATCCGTTCCGGACAACGTCCCATGGCCGAATCCATGGGGAGTGGTTCTGCCCGCGGCTCTTCCAGTTCGTTGTGGTGTTTGAGTCCGCATAACCCGCCTGATCTTTTTTCTTTCCAGGATCTACCAAACAGCGCACGAAGAAAATTACTGTCGCATGCAATTTCTGTCGGTGTGAGTGGGAACTCGGTAAATTCCTGATTAACCACGCTCATGAACACTAATCTATAGCACGGAAGCTGAAATGTGACGGTGGACGCCCAGCGTGCAGCCAATGCGTTAAACGGTCCCATCCATGCGACTACATGCCCCAAAACAAACGCCGAGGAACCATCAGGCAACGCAAAGGTGACGAGAGCGAAAGCGACACTGGGGACGACAGGTCAGACGGCGATGATGCGTCGGCCTCACCAGAAATTCCCTCTCAGCCCCTTTCGCGACGCAGCTCTAATGTCGACAAGCTTAGCCGTGAAGGTTTTGCTCCCCTTCCTCAAATTGCGGTCACGTTGGATAGGCGGGACCGTGATGATGGACCCCTCCCAGGGCCTTCGTCTTTAAGAACGAAGCCGCCTCACTTAAACGAGGGGCGCAGTTTGTTCCACGACAATGAGCTACCTGCAATTGCCACGCTCTCTTTACCAGAGCCCTCACCCTCAACTCCTGTCCCCATGTCTGCCCCCACTCTCCTTCCTCTTCGTCCAGCTTCTGAGCAACAGGCCGCGCAACGCAAACGTGCTGCGACTGTCCCTGGAAAAATACCCCGGACGGCTGCCAATTCTGGCCCAAAAGTGGTTGCTTGCAACTTCTGCCGAGGTGCGTTGAGGTTTCTGTCCGTTTTATAGATCCTTTTGCTCATAATAAATTTTCTAGCTCGGAAGACCAAATGCGATGGCGCACACCCCGCTTGTGCGAGCTGTGCCCGCAGATCTCTACCTTGTAATTATATCCATGACTCCGGACCCTCTGGCCAGGGCCAAAAGAAAGGTCGGCGGGCGTCCAGTAGCAAGCCTCCTCCCGTTGACTCCCCCCATTCCTTGTCCCCTCCTTCCTCTCGAATGGTCCCAACCCCATCTACTGGGAATGACGGGTATGACCACAGAGAGGATTTACACTCCAAGAGTGAATTTGAACTAAAACGCCCGATGGATTATCCAGAGGCAATCCGACCACCGAAGAAAATGAGGATGGAGACTGCTGGTATACCCTGAGTTGTTTCCACAACAACGTTTATTTGTCTGTAGAAATATTTTCGCCATGCTCTCCCTACTGTTTTGCTTACTTACCCGGGTCATCTTTGGTACTTACGGAGGTCGACCTCCCTCGATTTTGCTTGATTCTCGTATAGTAGTTGGGGCTATAAATGTATTTGTGCTCGTCAAGAAATGAATTGTTTAACTTCAATTTAAAGTCAAACACAGCTGGCAGCTTTCCCACCTCACTTGGTTCCTGATATTGTGGACTGACCCTGGCGAGTTATTTCCTTTGTACACACGCTCTTTCACGTTCCCCCTTTCAGCAGGAGCTTCGCGTCCACTGACCCAGCCTACCATACGCTCATTTCTTCTGATTCTGATTCTTGTTCTTATTCTTATCTATCCTTTCCTCGTATCATCATTATGTTTTCATTTCGCCGGAAGCCCAGGAGGGAGCCCGATACACCACATATCCGTACTTCGCCATCTTTGCCCGAACTCAATAGCCAGGGAATTCCATGGCCTGAAGACCTCGTCGATGTAGCTGCCATTCAACAAGTGCCGGCCGCCGACCAGCCTCAACAAGGTGCGGCGAAATCGTCTTTCCAAGGAGTCCCCCACCCCATACCATTCCATAAACCATTTCGGCCTTCTTCAGAAAATCCCAAGGATGGAGGCCCAATCTCCTCGTTGTACATGTCAAGCCCGCCTTCTGCGTTTGACAACAGAAAGTCGACATTGCCGACCATAGGCCGCTACAGCCAGCGCAGGGCTCGCGTCCCACCCACGTTCAACCTAATGGTGAGCTGCACAATAAAAAAAGGCCTGTGTTTTGATGTCGCATCGAATAGATTGTTGGTGGCAAAGGCACAGGAAAGACGTCACTCTTGCGCCTGCTTCTCGAGACCGCGGACATCTCACCGACAGCTACGATCGACCAAAGGGCTGCCCTGGACCGGTTCCTGCGAGCCTCAACGAAGACCACTCAATCAATTGAAACCGCGTGTATTGAAATATGCGAATCGCGTTTCGACAGGGTTCTTCTTTCTGTCATCGATACCCCTGGACTAGACTATATGGAAGGGAAAGAATTGAAGCTCGAGCGGCAGGTTAATACCGTAATCAAGTACGTGGACGCTCAATATGCCGATACTCTAAGCGAGGTATGTCCTTCTCTTTTAGCTATGCACAGCGCAAAAAAAGACTGACTGTATGCTCAGGAATCCAAAGTCGTTCGAAAAAATAGAGGCGACCAGCATATTCATTTGTATGAGAACTTCTAGTTCAAGCGCGACCAACTTCAAGTTAACTCATCGATGCTCCCTTCAGGTGCCTTTACATGATCGACCCTACGTCGATTCTTACCCCTACAGAACGGCGAGCCTCGTCTTCCCTGCCCAATAAAACCCGTTCAGAGACAACCGTGTCACCCCCCGATCTTGTGCCAGATACCTCCTCAGGGGATGATTCTGACGACGAAGCCGAACCTCTGTTGACCATGTCCCCAGCAGAGATTAGGGTTATCCATCGGCTGTCGACCCGGGCCAACATAGTTCCTGTCATCGCCCACGCTGATTCTTTGACGGACGAGAAGCTCCAAGCCGTGAAATTGGCCGGTGCGTGCCTCTCTTGGAATTCTTAGCTTTTGCGTCTAACTTTTGGCCAGTCCGAAAAGGTTTGGCGGATGCTGGGATCGATATGGGTGTTTTCGAGGCGAAGAAGTCAACACCAGCCGCTGGCCGGAAGAGGCAAACCCACTTTGCGACGTCCAACGGGGAGAGCAACGGGATCGATGCTCACAATGGTGATACTCGTGCCGAGCACATTGACGAAGAGGATGAGGTGGAGGAGCGCCAGGCGAGGCCGGTGATCAAATTGCGTTCTTCACGTCATCCCAACGGGAGGGCACTTTCACGTTCTCGCTCGCGGCGCGATTTGTCCCTTGCGGCAGAGGATCAGACTCGCCCCATTTCACCTGATGCAACCGACAGAGAAAGCGTAGCCAATGTCCGTTTCTCGGCCCACATTGTCGCCAAAACAGAACTCGCCGAACAACTACCATTCGCTTTCATTGCTCCAGAAGGCACCAAACGCAGACAGCGCAAGGTTTCTACGGACGAAAGCCCCACGCTCGCGTCGCCCACCTCACCTGAAGAAGACGTTCCGTCAACTCCCTCGTCGGCCCACAATGCAAAGGTCCCCTACCTCCACGCCCCTCCTGATGACCTCAAAGGCGTCTTCACCAGGAAGTTCAGATGGGGCGTAGTTGATGTACTCGACCCTACCCATTGCGACTTCGCCGCTCTCAGAACTGCTGCTCTTTCCACCCATTTGAAGGTACTTGTCAGCCCTCTCTCTATCGCTTCGCCGCCCTGATGTCTTTGTCAAGCTTCTTAAAACCCACACGAATGAAGTGTTGTACGAGAGATATAGAACGGAGAAACTCCTTGCGCGACGAGCTACTCGCAACATATCTGACGATGAAAGACAGCGTCTGCTCGAAGGTTAGTTGTTCGATATCGTCGTCATTATATGCTCACTCGCCCCAGATCTAGGTCTATGATTTACTACCAACCTTCATACCCATTTGCACGAACTACTTACTACCGGCGCTACCCTTCTCCCCTGCTTTGTCATTATTCCCCATTGTTAACCCCTTGTTTGTATATTTCTCGGCAATTCGACCACCACTCTCGTCTTCTGGAAGGAAAGGAACATTCGTGGAAAAAGTTACACCTAATTCTACATGCCTCCTTGTGTATTGTTGATGTGTTCAATACCCATCTTTGCTATTACTAAAGTTGTTCAACAACCAGATGTGTGATATTATAGACCTAGCATTACATAGGTCTAACACCGTCCTATGTGCTAGCAGTGCCCTTTGCTAATTTCACGATTTCGTCATCCATGAGGCCATCCAGTCGATGAAGAAGATATTCGACCTATGAAATTGTGATTAGAATCGTCGTGAACACGATCCAAAAGTATGACACTCGTACCTCAACTTCCTTGGTCAGAGGTATGATATAACTCTCATAGAGATCCACCACACCATCAACATCAATTTTCGCGGTGTCATTGAGCTTCGGGCTCCCATTGGGCAAAATCTCCGTGTCAAGGCCGATGTCCTGTGCGTACGTTGCAGCCTTTTTCTGTAGTCGCAACAGAAGCTTCCGTTCCACCTCTGGTTTCGTAATCAAGTCTTCCAAGGCTTGACGATTGGGCTTCTGTATGTGGGGTATGAAAGCCGCTGGGTTCTCGATGAATTTTGACTCCGACACGAATTTGCCTGGCAGATTTGAATAAGTAGTAGTCATGTGGACGAGGAACAGATGGTGCACACACCGTAATGAACACGTTTGCTGATTGCCTGGACAACCTCTACGTCGATTGTAGCAGCACTACCGTAATTTCCATCGTCCTCGAACTCTTCATCGCCGACGATCCCGTTCGCGCGTTTGAGTGTGGATAGCGCAAGAGTTGCTCTGCGGGTGATACGGGGGACGATAGCACGCGTATAGAAGGAAAGGATGGAAGGACTGGCATTGATGTTGTTAGGGTATAAGATTTCTGGAAATGACAAGGGCGGTAAAACAGGCTTTGGAAGATCCGATGTGAAAGGATATTCATCTGGGCTATATGGAGAAGAGAATAAGGGCGTATAACAGAAGTAAGTTGGTGAATGACGCACCTGGTATATCGTCGTGCCTTGGCTAATGAGGCAACGGTGTAGGTGATAGGTCGCGTAATGTCGAAGAAGACTCACCATGGAAAGTTTCCGTCTCCTTTAGGAACCATTCCAGCCAGCTCCCATTGAACCCCAAGTCCTTCAATTCCTGGAATACGCCACGTTGGTAGATGCGAGGGTTGTGCGCGAACTGTGCCCTTTCAATGAGGGAAAAGATGATAGTATCTTCGAGCCTGATGAGCACTGATCTGATGCGTTCTAAGGACAAGGGGTCCTCTACGAGCATGAAATTTTGCGACTGCATTTTGAACTGGCCCAAATTAAAACTAGAACAAGGCAAAAGCTGTTAGGGGTCCATTGGGTATGAATGAGTCATGCGCACGAGCGGCGGTAGGACTTAAGTATCGAGTTCCTTGACGGCAATTGAATAAAGAAGGAGAGAGCTGGCGAATGGTCATAAATAAGAGGATGAATTGGAGCGATGGACTCACCTAGTAGTAGTCTCTCCGCAACTTTCTTGAACGATCATTTTTTTCACGTTTCATTCCTTACACCATTCCATCACACGCCTGCTCCAAGCCTGCTCATAATTAACAGCCCACCAAGATGAACAGTCTTCTTTTCGGGCTTTATTCGTCGGTTATTTTCGGTCCAATGTCCCACCTTAGGGCCGAAAACTTGTGGTCGTGCTGCTGACAGTGCGTACGATGGCACTTTGAAGGCATGAATTTGTTGATCGATGATCATCACATCATCAATTTTCATTATGTTACTGTTACCGAGTACAAGCGCCTATGTAACCTGTGTTCAACACAAGTTCAACAGTTCACTGCTGGTTATCAATGTTCTCAAAGTTTCGACGTTACATGGCAGGCTCTGTTGGCGGAATCTCTCTGCCATCTCCGCCAGATCTGCCCCGACCCCCATTCACCGTGACATGAATTGCCAATCCTTCGCTCCTTTATCACCTCTATACAGGACCTCACGTTCCGGGCCTTACGCGTTCATCCCGAATCTCAGATTATTGCTAACTCACGCGATCATGGCCGAACCGGTACCGGTCTCGTCTCAAAGTTCTCACTCAGAACCAACTCAGAACCCTCAAATAGCAAACACCGGGATCTCGCGTTGTACCTATATAAACCTTCTATCTCAAGGTCTCAAGGTCCCCATTTTCTGCCATGGCTCCCGTAACACTTAATACGAGTCGAGGGACTGAAATTTCCCCCAACTACGATGTTCTGGAAAACTACGAAGGAAAATATCGGTTTGCCCCTATTGAGGAATCACAGGTCTCTCGCGCTATGATCAAAAGGTCAGCGAGGATACTACCCCGGCGGTGAAAGACTGGCCTAAAGCGAGCTTCTCTGCTCAGATATTTCAATACGATGTATGAACGAGCTGTGTCCGACGTTGTGATCGTTGGCGCAGGTAGTGCTGGCTTATCATGTGCTTGGCAACTGGCGACGATGCATCCAGAGGTTCCTAAATACTCTCAACGCAAAGTAGGCCGACTGCTGAAGCTTTCCTTTATTATTATTAGCTGAAGATAACAATCATCGAAGCCAGCGTCTCTCCGGGAGGAGGTGCATGGCTCGGTGGACAGCTAATGTCGCCCATGGTAAGTGCATCTTATCTGACGCCATTCAACATTACTCACCGAGCCTCTCGCCCGATCAGATAATTCGCAAGCCCGCTGATGGTTTTTTGCGCCAGCTTGGTATCGAATATGAGGACGAAGGAGCCTTCGTCGTCGTCAAGCACGCTGCTCTATTCACATCGACGCTTCTATCCCAGGTCCTTGCCAAGACTAATGTCGTATTGTTCAACGCCACTGCTGTCGAAGATCTTATCATTCAAGAAGACTTCCGGGGCGAGCAACGCGTAGCCGGAGTAGTGACCAACTGGACACTCGTGGCCCTCAATCACGACACCCAATCCTGCATGGACCCAAACACAATCACTGCGCCCATCATTATCTCAGCCACAGGCCACGACGGTCCCATGGGTGCCTTCTCAGCCAAACGGCTTGTCAGTGCCGGTCTAAAGAAAGAACTCGGTAACATGCGAGGGCTGGACATGAGCCGTGCTGAGCCCGCCATTGTGAACAACACTCGGGAAGTTGTTCCGGGGCTTATTTTCGCTGGTATGTCGAGTTCCACGGGGCGCCTTCTTCATCTGATGTCCTATTCAAATCGTGTCAGGGATGGAGCTTTCGGAGCACGATGGTTCCAACAGAATGGGTCCTACTTTTGGGGCGATGATTGCGAGCGGCATTAAAGCTGCCCATGTGGCCTCCAACAGTTTTACTTCTTCGAAGATCGTCCGAGGGAAAGTCGTTGGGTGAGCTACTGTCACACGCTTGGAGACTCTGGGTCAGGATAAGGAAATGTTTATGTATATCTGCCTGTCACAATCGAGCCAATTGCCACTTGAAGACGCCCAAACGTGTGCTAGCAGTCCGCCAACGCCACACCTTCAAAAAATTACGGACAGTCCACTTTGACAACATTTTGAAAGCAGCTCCCTAAGAGCTTGCGATAGCGTCAATTGTCCAGCTCGCTACTCAGATAGTGTAGAACCCAGTGAGCGCTTGCATTGATAATAGCAGTACAGTTGGGCGCCAAAATCAGATGACGTCAATATGTTTAGTTGGATTGTTTACACAGTAAACATCCACCTACGCGGTGCCCAACTTTCTTCTTATAATGGGATTCACACTGCCTTCACCAGCCAGTCCAATGGAACATGCACGAGCGCTGATTGAACGGAAATCAAACATCGAGGAGCAGATTGAGGCTCAGATTTCCATCCTCAAAGCCAACGACTCAACGCTGCAAACACCTCTTGTGGACGCGGATGGATTTCCTCGCGCAGACATCGACGTGTATGCTGTTCGCACTGCACGAGTGCGCATAATAGAACTGCGAAACGACTTGACTGCTGTAACAAATGACATCGCAAAGGCTTTGGAGACTATCTATAACCCTGCAAATGCTCCAAAAGACCCTGAGCCTTCGAGCGCTGAACCTCAACCTTTTGCGAAAGTCAATGCTGTAGCGCCAGGAAGTCCAGCAGCGCAAGCTGTACGTAGTTTTGGCTCTGCCTTTGCTCTCCATAACTGAAGATCTCGTTTAGGGACTTCAACGCGACGATCTTATACTGAAGTTTGGCCCTCTCGATCATCAGTCCTGTGCTTCGTCGTTGCAACCTCTGGCCGAAGTAGTCAGCGCAAACGAGAATGTGAGCCCTTGACCTTCTCGGACCAACCTGTTGAAGACGATCATCATCCCCAGAAACATGTCATTATCAAGGTATTGCGATCGGGACAGTTGACTCATCTTACTTTAATGCCTCGTACCGGATGGGGCGGGCGGGGAATGCTTGGGTGAGCATTGATAACCTTCCATGCCCATCCTAGAACGGCCTCATCTAAATTCCCCTCAGATGTCACATAGTGCCTTACTCTTCTTGACAATGACTTCATTTGCGGTATTCAGAGTGAACTTTAAGGCTACCTACTCCTCCCACGAGCCTTCTTGAGCTCTATCCTCTTGCCCTTCCTCTCCAGCCTCCGGCGCGACCATCCTCAGCCCACCTCAAATTCTAATACATGGGTGGGGTCTCCTGTATAAATTAGTGTTCCGCCGTGTTTCCTTGTCTTTTCAGTGATTGCTTTTGAGTCGGAGTCTTACCCCCTTCGGGACAAAGTGTACCTCGGCTGCGCGAATAAGCTCCTCAGCTTTAAATCTTTTCGGTGGATTATTAGCTGCCACGGTCAATCCACGGATTATGGAAGTAGATGCCGTCAATATAGGGGATAACTTGGCTGCGGTTGACGACCCGATGCAAGGATCCTATCAATACCATTAGTGTCATTCGTGCAGATCATTTGGTAGAGAGGAATGAATATCATTACCCTGTCATTGGTTGGGTCGATGACCTTGCTGCTAATAACATGGGCGGTGTTGGTGGCGATATCTTTACTTCGCTTGTGAAACAAAATGTAGCTGATATTGCACTCTTGAAATACTCGGACTCCAGCATCTGCAAGTTCTGAATTGTGAGAGGATTGTTACGTCATGGAAACAATTCGTCGGACTCAAAGCATTATCCCAACCCGCCCAAAATCCTCGGTCTGCCGGTGGTGCAGCGGCAAACGGGCCTGTTGTTCTCGTAAATCTTATAAACCCTACTCTCTCTCCGCACTCTTAAAACAATGCCACTGGACAGTGCTGAGGCTACACTGGTGACTGGACAGGATGCTCAGGCTCTCATGAATTCGGTTCTTCTAAAAGCTTCAAACCTCAAGTGCGTCGTGCTAACTATGATATTCTGAATCTGCTAGCCCGTAAGTCTTCTCCTAGCAACATGTGCTATTCAATCGGCCGCTTTCTCCTTTAGACTCGGAACAGGCCGCTGTACCTATCCTCTCCCCCCACGACAAGCGTTCCGTGCTCATTCCTCAGCTTGATCACTGCCTTCGCTTCTTCAAATGTAAATCTCGCCTCTTTCGCGCCTCGGAACTTCACGAGCTCCTCAGCTGTAAACCCCTTCGGAGGGTCATAGCTGCTGTAGCCGATAGTGGGGTTCTGAAAGTAGACGATGTGGACATCGGGAGGAGGGTCACGCTCGACGAGCCAGTGTGATGGGTTCTATACGAGTGATGTCAGACCCACAGTCATATCTATGAGAAGAATGACTATACTCTGTCTTTGGTTGGGTCGATGATAGTGTCATTGAGAACATGGGTGGTATTGGAGGTGGTGGTTCCTGCCATTGGGGTCAAGATTTGGGTGTGTTTGAACTTCGTTCGATCGTTGAATCCTTTTAACATCTAGCAGCATTCTAGCTGTCTGCTTACTTAGGTCCCCTCAGCATCAGATGACTGCTCCACGAGTGATTGATGACGCTGGGCATTAGCGATACTTTGACTAGCCACAAAAGGCGCCTAGTATGATTAATTTCCAGACGGCTTTGAGGTGGGAAACGTCGCAGTTCCAAGCTAAAGCTCTTCGGGACGCTCATGCGAATTGTCATGGAACAGGTTAGCTTATAGTAACATCAACCATTTATGCCTGATCAGGTATGGGGATTTTCATTTACTAACCTGCCAGTGTGTGATATATATACACCACTGGTACCGTTGAGCCTTGAAAACCTTTAAAAGATATGTCCAGAAATTCTCTCTCTTGTATCACTCGATGTGCGTAGGTTACCTGTACAGGGCTCGGGAGGGGGTTCGCGTTCCATTTATGGGCAAACTTGCAGGAGTGCAGCAGACCCCCGCACTTTCCACTGCCGATCAGAAAGCTGTGTCCAAGGCATTTGCGGAAGCGGCCTTGGGACTTGTGTATGTCCTTCGTGGAAAGGCGGTTCGCAAGGATTCTGTCTGGGTGACAGACGAAAAGCCTGCGCTGACGGCCGACGGAAAGGTGTAATTACGACTATGGAGGTCTGAGATGGAGAAGGATGACTCTATAGTCAAGACAAAAAAGACTAAGTTTATGACGTAATACCAATCGGGATAGGCAGCAGGAAATACACATGGTCACGCACCATCCATTCGAGATCATAATAGTAAATACAATATGACGCGCATGAAGTGCTTCAGAAAACTAGAACGAATGCAATCAAAGACACAACGCGAAGACCTTCGTTTCGAAGTAGTGGTGGCACAATTCAACTGAAACTACGAAAACACCATCATCGATTCGCACTTTCAAAATCTTAATAACCAACTAACCACATGCGAAGCGAAAATCCAAGCTATTCCCCGAGTACCACTCCTACAACTTCGCCCTCGCCTCCCCAAACACAATCAACGAATTCTCCACAACCCTCCTATCACCATCCAATCTCGCCTTTCTCACATCCTCAATCGCAGCGCCCATCCCGCCTTCAAGAGCCCACCTCCTTACGACCTCAGCGTCCGTGGCGCCCTCGCTTCCTCTACGCGCATGCGACCACACAGCGTGTTCCAGGAGAAACGCGAGAGACGCGATGTAGCCTGTAAGCATGAGCGCGGGCCGTGGGACGAGCGGAGCGATAGGCTTCGGGAGGGATGTGGAGAGTTCGGAGAGGGCAGCGGTGAGGAGGGACAGGGGTTCTTGGAGGTCTGATTGGAGGTCGGGGGGACAGGAGGTTTGGATGGCTTGAACCCACTTGAGTGCGATGGGTCAGAAGGGGAGGTTAGGGTTGGTTGGGTTAGTACGTACATCAACAAAAGCCTTCAATGTCGCGGGGTCTTGAGCCGCTCTGGCGAGGTCCAGAGCCAGCACCGTGGTCGTCCCCTCCCAGATCCTAAATTTTATCGTCAGCATGAACTCCAAAGGGCACGCCCGAGACGCACTTCTCAACCAACGAATCCCTAATGGACCTCCCGAACCCATTCTCCTCCATATACCCCGCGCCCCCAAGGGCCGTCATAGCCTCTTCCATACCCGCGCACGCCTTCTCCGCCGCAAACGCCTTAACAGTCGGCGTGAGCATCCTGAGTCTTCCCATCTCGCCCCCACTCGCCACACCACACTCCGTCTTCCCAAGCAACCGAATAACCCCAAACGTCAAATGCACCAACGCACGGTACGTGACACCGACGCTCGCGAGCTGTGCGACGTGCATCGGGGCGTCCTGGAGGAGGAGCGTGCCGGAGCGCACGGACCTTACGCGCGCGTAGGCGGTGGCCATGGCGAGGCACTTTCGGAGCCCGCCGATGGAGGCGGTGGCGGACCAGACGCGCGTGATGTTGAGCACGGGTGCTATGCTCTTGATGCCCTGCCCTACGGCACCGATGCGGTACGCCTCTGCGCCTGCGAGGGAGAGCTCAGCGGTCGGGAGCGCGTGCGTACCGATTTTGGACTTGAGGCGGTGTACGAGGATGTTGTTGCTTGTGGATGAAGGGGCGGGGGAGGTGGGATCCCGGAGGAGGGGGAGTTGGAGGGGCACGAGGAAGAGGGAGAGGCCACGCGAGCCGGATTGGAGGGTGCCCGTCCGGGCGAGGGCGAGGGAGATGTGCGAATCGGTGGCGCTGGAGAACCATTTGAAGCCGTCGAGGGTGTATTGGGGGCCGAAAGCGTTGTTGCTCCCTGTTGGGGTAGCGACGGTTTCGGTCTGAGATACGTCAGAACCGCCTGGCCGCTGTCATTCAAACATAAGTTCCGTGGTCTCTGGAGCTATTTGTAGAGCGTACCTCAGTCATCCACTGTCCAGACGTGAAGGCAACATCAGGGTCGCGACTACAAATGGCTTCAACCATTGCACTAAACCAACATAATCTAATCTTACACACCTTATCAACCTCGGCAGAATCTTCTCCTTCATCTCCTTCATCTCCTCAGAACCCAAGAGCTCAATAACTCTTGCCGAGCCATCCGTCATGCTCAGCGGACAGAACACCTATAAAGCATAGCATATATGCGCATCAGCATCATGTGCATGCATCCCCCCCTCCACCCAGATTCTACTCACCTCATGCGAATCCCCAACCATCAGCACGACCTTCGCGAACCCATACGTCCTACTATGCTCCTGGTATTTCCGCTCATAGAATATCCCAGGAATCCCCTCACGCTGGCTCACAGCCTTGAGAGCGCGCCAGCCCTCGCTCGTCTGCAGCTCGTCCACACGTCGGCCCCATTGGTCGTACTGCGTCAGCGTCGGGGGCGAGATGCGTGTACCGCTGCCCATGGCTCGGATTGCTGGGATGATGAAGACGTCAGTTAGTGCAATTTGGAGCAGGACAGGACAGGAGTAAACGCAACTGGTGATGACATCGGCGCCAAAACGATTGAGGTCGGGCTCGATCTCTTGGAAGACGCTAGGAAAAGGAGTTAGAGGCGTTGGGATATATGGGTCATGATTGGCAAGGTCGCACCTTGGGGGAAGAATCCGTTGGAGCAAGGATGGGAGAACCGGATCAGAGGCGTAGGGATTGTCCTCCAGGAACGGTATCTGCGCCCGGCGAGGTGAGGACACCTCTCAACAGGCATTTTGAATGAGCTACGCACCGGCTGGAACCCCTCTTCGACGCGCATGATGGTGATTCTGGAGAAAGGTGTGGGGTTGTTGACAGTGCCAGTATCACTTGATATTTGACCAACTTCGTTTCCCAGCACCGGTCATATATGGGGCGACATTTTCATGAGTATGTGGTCCTGAGATGACAAGACAGCTCTGACAAGCCAAAAGCCAAGTGAAAATCAAATTCGACGTGGTACAAAGTCTAAAGGACAGTCAGACAAAGACAAAGAAGAGAGCTCGCTGTTCGAAACCCGCCGGCCTTCTATTCCTTCGGCAGTCACCGGGCCGGTTGTTAATTCTTACTGATCACCAGTGCCCACCAGCACTGCGTGTTACGCTTTACCCGCAAGGCAAGTGCCCGCATCTTCCTCCTTACCTAGCAAGTAACTGACTTGGAATACAGGTCTGGAAGTCCTTCCTCGACACCAAAGGTACCGTACCTGTGCCTGACTGCACGTCTCCCCGAACTTACGCTGAATCCAAATTTATGACAATGACAGGCCATGACACACAATGTTCCCCAAATGTGACTTTGCAGTTATCTATTCTGGCAGCGCGTTGGCTAATAGGAAATTGGGATTGACTGCAGCTTGTCATACACGACGCGACACCCGGCACGGTGAACGTTTTCCTCAAAGTCGAGCAGTCTAAAGACAGGTAATTTTACCCGTACATCTACAAGTGCACTAAACGCATCCTGAATCCTTAGTGCATGGTGGCCTCATACTGTCCCTCACGGACACGCTAGGCTCCCTCGCAGTGGCGACTAAGGGGCATCTCATGACCGGCATATCCACCAACATCGGGACATCCTTCGTCCGCCCTGCAGGACGCGTGGGCGACGTCCTACATGCCAAAGCCATGCTTACCGGGATGGGTATGCTCCCTGAACTCTATTCCCTCCCTAATTGTAATGGAATGCGTAACAGGTAAATCCCTTGCGTACACGAGGGTGGACTTTACGAATCCCGCTGGGGAACTCGTGGCATACGGATGTGAGTCGGAATCCCGATAGAGTGGTAAAAGTAAATTTGACTTTACAACCTGACGCAGACCACACAAAGTATATTGGCAAGTCGTCCTCGCATCCAGTGGGTCTTCTAATCTCAGCCTCTGTCCATTAAACTTGCTGACTTGTGTGCTCACCTACCCACAGCAAAACAACATCGGGTTCTCCGACGGCGGGAAGGTTGTTATAGAGGGCGAAGATGTCGATTAGGATTAGATGTCGATAGAGGCACCTTTTCTACATACTGTACAAACCGATTCTACACTGAGCATGCCATGTGGACGTACTAGCTAGTAACTGCAACGCGCGCGCCCAAAGGACGCTGCCGAAGTCTTGGCCTCAGGATGTATATCTCCACCAGCACAGGTTTTCTTTGGTTGTTTATGCGCGGTGTATAAAATTACGTGAAAATTAAGGTTGTCTAGCTTATATCCCGAAAGGCCGCCCGCGGCACCCGACAATCTGAAGGCGCCGAGATCAATATATAATAATTGCGGTAATGAATGAACGCTCCCACTCATCAGCCACCACAGGTTTCAGCTGTCAATGAAAAATCGAGTACTAGGTTAACGTTACAGTAGGTCATTCATAACCCAGCGAAATTACAGTTTAATGCCAGTGTATACAGTATTGTCGTGCGCGACAGGACCTGCCGGGCCGTGGTGACAGGTTCAAAATAAGCAATCTCTGACTGAAGTTGGACCTCGTTGAACGTTACGTCGACTGACGGTGGGCGTTCCTTAACAATTTCTGGCGCATATGTCATGACATGACATATAGGCCTTTGGTCCAGGTCCCGCGATTCGAGCATAGGAAGAGGGCGTCACGATGACCCGGCGCTGTGCATAAAGTAGCTAGGGTAGGGCGTAATTTGAGCCTCACCCCGAAGCAAACCAGAAGCCAACAATTTCGTATACATATGTATTCATACAAATCTAAGCAATCAGGATAGAAAAGGTGGATAAGTGGCAGGAGACTAATTTTCGGAGAAAGAGAATAGAACCGGCGACTTTACGTTACGATTTCTGTCGCCTTCGGACGCCGACGGCGATAGGGCTTGGACTGAACTGGTATTCACAGATTCAATTGAATGTGAAATTCGGAGTACTTATTAGGATTACAGCAAGTGCATATAATTTTCTTGTTCTGAATCTAGGACAATCTGATTACTAGTACACCCCAGTATTGCCCCGATCATCATTCTCAAGTTGATAGGGTTCAAACGGAAGGTGCAGGTTTGAATATAAGTACATTTAAATTCAAGCTCCAGGAGTGCTCGCCTGCGGCTCCTGACAATCTGGGAGAGCAGATCAATATCCAGGTAGCAATGAATGAACGCTCTAACATCAGCCGCCACAAGTTTCATATATACAGTAATACTATTAGGAAATACCCAAAGTTATCGACAGCTACACCATGTACCAGCACGGACACCAAAGCTACGACTCTATCGCCGTCACTGGGAATCGAAATTTAGCTGGGCCTTTCGCCGGAGTCCCCTTACCAGGAAGCCACCTCAGATCCTCGAGCTCCCAGATGGCGCTCGTGGGTGTCTGCATAGGGATTAGAACAGGGTTGAGTAGAAAGTGGTGCTGAACACATACCCTTCCACCCCTGACTTTTCCCCTCATGCTGTGGCGCACGAGGAGGGTATCCATGATTGTCTGATAAGGGAGAAGTGAGTTTTGGATACGTCAAATAGATAACGCCCACTGACGATGCCGTACAATCGGCCAGAAGGAAGGCCGAGGATACCGTAATAGTTTGATTTGGGATATTTTAGGAAGATAATATGCGAGGTCAGGGTAAATATTGCCACTAAGAATCCTAGAGGAACTATAATTAGCATTCAACAAATACGTGCTAATACTATGTGACGCACCAGTTTGGATTGCAGCTCGAACGAAGCGGTTGATGACTGAGTTGGACTTGTGAAATCCGCTTCGGAACCGTATCAGGAGGTAAATGAGTATGACTGTTAGGGCCCTTTCAATTCTGCCGCTGGAATATCATTGTTTTCAGAAGTTTAAACTGACTTGCTATTGTAAAGTCGAGTGCAAGATTGAATATCACCCAAAACGAGAATATTGACTTGAGGGATTCTGCCTTGGCCAATCTGAAACTTTCTGTCAGTACTGTCCCCGGACGAGTAGTATCGCTACACGATGCGTACGTTCCCAACCCAGTCAACGACACAGTAGCGCAGATCCCAACTACCCAAGATGCCAAAGTTGGCAGCACGATCAAACCGCCTATGATTTTGTTGCAACCCGTAAGGCAGTATATCCTGGGTCATACATAAATTTGAGACAACAGAATGATAACGGCGTGGGCATGCGCACCGATATATTAAAAAGATGTGGACGACAAAGGCGGTCGTTAAGAAGATGATTATAGATATTATGTATGGCCATATTGGGTTGAGAAGATTTTCCGGGTAGTAGTAGCTTTCGCGGCTAAATTCAGGTTAGACAGAGATATTGAATGAGATGTATGTGCGTACGTAAAAACATATGTCGAGTACGTGATCCTGTGGTGAGTGATCAGCAAACTGAATGTTACTGCCACTCATGCTACTTACATAACCGTATGTCCTGTGTCCATCACGAACAGAATGCAGACAGGCAATCTATATGTCCACTGTCAGCAAGCACACAGTGCATACAGTGGAATACACCAACTTTATCCACCTAGAGTCGTTGAAGCCTTCACGTCGCAGTCCAGATCAGCATGAAAGTGTATCCTCGATAAAAAATTGCGTAAACCTCTACACCAATACGTGATGTATTGTAAAGTCAAAATCGCATATAAGAAAAGCTCCACTGCTTTGAACTTTAGTGACGCGGAAGAAGAGCATGATGACGACAAACCGAAGCATGCGAGGAGAAACGGCCCTAGGATCTGGACTGATTCTAGCTGACAATCGTTATGAGACCACTCAGGGACCTAGAAGTTCACTCACCGAGGTTTGGTTGTTTGCTCATCACATGGGGGTTGGTGGGAGGCATGGGGGTGGGGACAAAAGTGTGGTCGTCAAAGCCAAATTTATGCACAGGCTGACAATATAGTACCGGCCAACCTCTGGCCAGCTGTACTTAACTGTAGTTCCTCACTTCATTCAATCGACCCTGCCGGAAGCCACAAACCTATGGTAAGCAAACAGTAAGCCGTCGATGATGGCAATTTCATTTAGCCTTTACAGCACAACTGTCATTGACTAGTGATTGGATGGCCCGAATAGCTCTCTGAGTACAAGATAACAATCCTGCGGTATGAGCATTGAACCTTGAACGTCGGCTTACGTTGAACGTTCCTTGTTACCGTTAATCCATTTCGACTCTGGGCCCGTTTCTCGATCTGAACATGGGAAGAGGACAGAAGTGAGGACAATTCATGATGATCCGCCAGAATCTCACGTTTATATCTGCATCCGGAACTCTGAAAACGGCAGGCATAAATCCAGTGCACACAATCCTCAATGAATTTAGCCTCCATCAGAATTAGAGGCTGAAAGAGAAATAAATGTACATCCATACAAAAAATACGCAATTACATCAAGGACGGTGGCAGACAAGTGGCGGGAGACCTGAATCAAGCTTCAGCTGACAAAAGAACAAGGCCTACTTAAAACCGGCGGGAGTGTCCAGCGTTGTGCGTGTTACGTAGTTGTTTTCGGTTGCGGTGGCTGATGGGCTTGCGCCGGTTGAGTTTGGCAACGGGAACGTGACGACAGGGAGCGGTGTGATTGACTCGGACGCGGTGAAACTTGTAACGGCTTCGCTGCGAGCCAGATCCAGATCCAGGAGTGTCCAGGAGCGCCGCATTTGCTAGGACGAGCCGACCCAGACACCGATCTTGTTTCAAGTCCTCTTCGACTTGCAGGAGAGTTCTGAGAAGGTTGACCACTAGCTGGAGATGGGGCTGGGCCATTTGTTGTACCCTTGTCGGTGCTGGCTTTCTTGTCAACGCTCGGGGTGTTGGGATCCCTAGGGCTTGGAGAGCTCTTTGGTGGCGTATTCTTCGGTGTCGTATCTGTTTCTGTCAACTGGCTCGGGGTTGTGGCGGAGTGCCTGTGGGATCTGGGACCTGCGCTCTTCGGAAAGAGTCCGGTGAAGCAAGGATGGGAGAACCGGAAAAGAGGTGCATGGTTTGTCTTGTAGGAACGGTATCTGTGCCCGGCGACGTGAGTACACCTCTCAGTAGGCGTTTTGAACGAGCTACGCACCGGCTGGAAACCCTCTTCGACGCGCATGATGGTGATCCTGGAGAAAGATGTGAGGTTGTCCTGTCACTTGATGACAGACAGACAAAGACGAAGAAGAGAGCTCGCTGTTCGAAACCATCGCGCCGGCCTTCGATTCCTTCGATTGGAGATCTTCTACGCAGACTCAGCCAATCATAAGACCTAATGAAATAGTACCAGCAGGCAACTAGAAAGTCCAAAATTATATCAATTAACACATACCAGCATGCACGTCGAGACGAAGAGGTGACGCGTGCGTTTGTTGGAGAATCCTGGATGCCGGAGAGTGATGTCGAAGTCGGGGGGACTGGGTTTCGACTCCCACTAGGGGTTTTATCCGCACTTTGAGAGCCGGGGATTCTGGAATAGGTAGCACTCTATCTCCACCTCCGTTGACCGACGTGGAAAGGCGCAATTCAAACTGGTCTCTAAATATGTAAGATAGCGATAGAGATACCTTTAAATTTTTTACATACCGTACCAACTAATCCTATACTGAGCATGCCACGTGGACGCACTAGCTAGCAACGGCAACGCGTGCGCGCACAGGGCGCTGCCGAAGCCTAGACCTCGGGATGTATATCTCCACCGGCACAGGTTTTCTCTGGTTTTCTATGTGCGGCGTATAGAATTATGTGAAAATTAAGGTTGTCGAGGTTAATATCCCGAAAAGGCCGCCCAGCGCCCGCGGGCCCCGACGATCTGAGGACGCCGAGATCAATGCACAATAATTGTGGCAATGAATGAGTGCTCCCACTTATCAGCCGCCACAGGATTCAGCTGTCAGCAAAACATGTGGTGCTATTAGGTTACAATAGGTAGGTCATTCGTAACCCAGCGATATTAAAGTTTCATGTATGCAATGTTGTTATTGACAAAAAAGTTGCCCGAATAACTCACTGCTAGGTGCGAGGCAAGACCTGCCGGGCTGTGGTTCGGATAGGTTTAAAATAAGCAATCTCTGATTGAAGTTGAACCTCGTTGAACCGTGCTATGTCAACTGAGGGTGGGCGTCCTTAACTATTTCTGAATATGCCATGACATATCGGCCTTTGGTCCAGTTCTCGCGATTCGAGCATAGGAACAAGAAGGGTCAGGACATCACGATGGCCCGGCGCTGTGCATGTCCCCGGTGTCTAAAAATGGTTAGGGTAGAGCGTAATTTGAGCGCTTGAGCCTTGACCCGAAGCTCATTCAATTGAATTTGGAATCCTGAGTACTTATTGGGCTTGTAGCAAGTGTATAAAATCTTGTTGTTCTGAATCTAGGACAATATTACTAGTACATCCCAGTATTGCCCTGATCATTATTCTCAAATTGAGGGAATTCAAACGGAAGGTGAGGGCGCGGATCAATATTCAATTATAAGTGTGGCAATGAATGAACGCTCAACATCAGCCGCCACAGGTTTCACATGTACGGTAATACTATTAGAAACTACCCAGAGTTATCGACAGCTACACCATGGACCAGTATGGACAGCAGGGCTACGACTCTATCGCCAACACTGGGAATCGGAGTGCAGTTGGGCCTTTCGCCGAGGTCTTTCTACCGAGGGGCCACCCCAGGTCCTCGATCTCCCAGATGGCGCTCGTGGGTGTCTGCATTGGGATTAGAACATGGCTGAGTAGAAAATGGTGCTGAATACATACTCTTCCACCCTTGACTTTTTCCCTCAAGCTGTGGCGCACGAGGAGGGTATCCATGATCGACTAATCAGGGAGAAGTGAGTTTAAGATACGTCAAATAGATAAAGCCCACTAACCATGCCGTACAATCGGCCGGCAGGAAGGCCGAGGATACCGTAATAGTGCAATGTGGGATATTTCAGGAAGAGTATATGCGAGGTCAGGGTACATATTGCCACTAAGATTCCTAGAGGAACTATAATTAGCGTCCAACAAGCAAGTGCTAATAGTCTGTGACGCACCGGTTTGGGCTGCAGCTCGAACGAGGCGGTGGATGACCGAGTTGGACTTCTGAAATCCGCTTCGGGACCGTAGCAGGAGATAGATGAGTATGACTGTTAGGGCCCTTTCAATTCTGCCGCTCGAATACCATTGTTTTCAGAAGTTTGAACTGACTTGCTAAGAAAAAGTCGAGTCCAGCATTGAACGACAGCCAGAACGAGAATAATGGCTTGAGGGAGACGGCCTTGGCCAATCTGAGGCTTTCTGTCAGTACTATCCCCGCACGAGTAGCACTGTCACAAGACACGTACGTTCCCAAACCAGTCAACGACACAGTAGTGCAGATCCCAACTGCCCCAGACCCCAAAGTTAGCAGCACGATGAAACCGCCTATGAATTTGTTGCAGCCCGTAAGGCGGTATATCCTGGGCCACATATAACTTTGAGACAATAACAGCGTGAGCACGCGCACCGATATGTTAAAAATATGTGGACGACAAAGGCGGTCGTTGAGAAGATGATTATGGACACTATGTATGACCATACTGGGTTGAGAAGATCCTCTGGGTAGTAGTAGTTTTTGCGGCTAAATTCAGGTTAGACAGAGAGACATTGAATGGGGTGTATGTGCATACCTCAATGCATATGTTGAGTATGCCATCCTATGGTGAGTGATGAGCAAACTGAAGGTTACTGCCACTCATGCTACTTACACAACCGTATGTCCTGTGTCCATCACGAACAGAATGCAGACAGGTAATCTATATTTCCACTGTCAGTGAGCACAAACTGCATACAGTGGAATACACCAACTTTATCCACCTAGAGTCGTTGAAGTCTTCACCTCGCACAGTCCAGATCAGCGTGAGTGTACCCTCGATAGCAACCACGCAAACCTCTATACCAGTACGCGAAGTATTGTAAAGTCAAGATCGCATATAAGAAAAGCTCCACTGCTTTAAATTTTAGTGACGCGGGAGAAGAACACGATGACGACGAACCGAAGCATGCGAGGAGAAACGGTCCTAGAATCTGGACTGCTCCTAGGTGACAATCGTCAGGAGACTACTCAGGGACCCAGAAAGTTCACTCACCGGGGCTTGGTTGTTTGCTCATCACATGGAGGTTAGTGGGAGACATGGGGGTGGGGCCGAAAGCGTGGTCGTCAAAGTCAAATTTATGCACAGGCTGGCAATATAGTACTGGCCAACCTCAGGCCAACTGTATTGAACTACGGTAGTTCCTCACTTCATTCAATCGACCCTGACCGAAGCCAAAAACCTATGGTAAGCAAATGGTAAGCCGTCGATGACGGTAATTTCATTTAACCTTTACAGCACAACTGTCATTGACTAGTGACTGGATGGTCCGACGAGTAGCTCTCTGAGTACAAGATAACAGTCCTGCGGTATGAGTGTTGAACATCGAACGTCGGCTTACTTTGAACGTTCCTTGAAACCGTTAATCCATTTCGACTCTGGGCCCGTTTCTCGATCTGAGCATGGGAAGAGGACAGAAGTGAGGACAATTCATGATGATCCGCCAGCATCTCACGTTTATATCTGCATCCTGAACTCTGAAAACGGCAGGCATAAATCCAGTGCACACAATCCTCAATGAATTTAGCTTTCATCGGAATTAGAAGCTGAAAGAGAAATAAATGTACAATCATACAAAAAAAAATACGCAATTACGTCAAAGACGGTGGCGGACAAGTTGCGGGAGACCTAGATCAAGCTCCGGCTGACGAAAGAACAAGGCCAACTTAAAACCGGCGGAGTGTCCAGCGGTGTGTGTTTTACGTTGTTTTCGGTTGCGGTGGCTGACGGGCTTGCGCCGATTGAGTTTGGCAAGAACGTGACGACCGGGAGCGGTGTGATTGATACGATGGGACTTGTAATGGCTTCGATGCAAACCAGATCCAGATCCAGGAGT
This sequence comes from Tephrocybe rancida, assembly GCA_018858115.1. NCBI lineage: Eukaryota > Fungi > Basidiomycota > Agaricomycetes > Agaricales > Lyophyllaceae > Tephrocybe > Tephrocybe rancida. Next base: position 54,976 of record JABCKT010006494.1, read on the forward strand.
GTCCAGGAGCGTTCGCTAGGATGGGCAGACACAGACACCGATGAAATCCTCTTCGACTTGCAGAAGAATTCTGAGAAGGTTGACCACTAGCCGAAGATGGGGCTGGGCCATTTGTTGTACCCTTGTCGGTGCTGGCTTTCTTGTCATCGCCCGGGGTGTTGGGACCCCTAGGGCTTGAAGAGCTCTTGGTGGCATATCCTCCTGTGCCGTACCTGTTTCCGTCAATTGGCTCGGGGGTTGTGGCGGAGTGCCTGTGGGATCTGCGCTCTTCGGGAAGAGTTCGTTGGAGCAAGGATGGGAGAACCGGATCAGAGATGTATGGATTGTCCTCCAGGAACGGTATCTGTGCCCGGCGAGGCGAGTCACCTCTCAGTAGACAGTTTGAACGAGCTACGCACCGGCTGGAACCCCTCTTCGACGCGCATGATGGTGGGGTTGTCAGTGCCTTTCTCTACATATGTAGCGACATTTTTATGAGCATGTGGTCCTGCAATGACAAGACAACTCTGACAAGCCAAAAGCCAAGTGAAAATTCAATTCGACGTGGTACAAAGTCTGAGGACATCCCGTCTGTGGGGACAAACATCCGCGGACAATTTCGTCAGCAAGCCAAAGCAGTCATGTCCTAGTCAAAGCATGCAAGCCCGCGAAAATCGCGACGGCGGCAGAGATCTAACCACTGTGTATACCATACACTTGCAGAGATAATGAACTCTGAGAGGTACCAGAGTGTTCTCATCTCCCATGTCCAGAGATCCTTGGCAAGGTGCCCCAACTGCCCCAAGCTGCTTCCACATACCTTTATCTATCAGGATGTGCGAATGTCTATCAAGATCATGGAGTGTGCAAGTGCATATTGTGCACGCCGCGAACGGCGAGATAGCAGAGATGAGCCCTTGGCGAGCCCGTGGAAACGCGAGGCCAGTCGCTTTGATCAACAACGGACAGGTCATCTTTGACAACGATGGGACAAGCCAGGAGCAAGTAAAAATCAAAACAAAGTCTGAAGGACAGACAGACAAAGACAAAGAAGAGAGCTCGCTGTTCGAAACCATCCCACCAGCCTTCCCGGCAGTCACCGGCCCGATTATCCATTCTTCTCCTCACAACTTACTAGTGACCACCATGTCTACCGCCACTGCGTGTCTACGGTTCACCCGCAGGGCAAGTACCCACATCTCCCTCCTCACCTGGCAAGTAACTGATTTGATATGAAGGTCTGGAAGTCCTTCCTCGACACCAAAGGTACCGTACCTGTATCTGGCTGCACGTCTCCCCGCACTTACGCTGAATCCAAATTCATGACAATGACAGGCCATGACACACAGTGTTTCCCAAATGTGACTTTGCAGTTATCTATTCTGGCAGCGCGCTGGTTAACAGGAAATTGGGATTGACTTCAGCTTGTCATACACGAGGCGACACCTGGCACGGTGAATGTTTCCCTCAAGGTCGAGCAGTCAAATAGTACGTACCCCACATTCTTATGGTGAGGGTAGTGCACCATCTGATGTGAGCGCCCAGTGAACCGAGTTGGGGTGCGTGTACAGTCATCTCTCCGCCCCCCAATGTTTGACTCGTGGGCCTAAAGACAGGTAATTAACTCGCACGCAGACGCCTACATCTAGAAAGTGCACTAAACACATCCTAAACCCACAGTGCACGGCGGCCTCATACTGTCCCTCACGGACACGCTAGGCTCCCTCGCGGTTGCGACAAAGGGGCATTTCATGACCGGCGTGTCCACGGACATTGGGACGTCCTTCGTCCGCCCTGCAGGACGCGTGGGCGACATCCTGCATGCCAAAGCCGTGATCACTGGGATGGGTATGTTCCCTGAGCTCCATTTCTTTAATTGTAATCCAATACGTAACAGGTAAATCCCTTGCGTACACGAGGGTGGACTTTACGAACCCCGCTGGGGAACTCGTGGCGTATGGACGTAAGTTGGAACCCCGATAGAGTGGTACAAGTGGATTTGACCTTACAACCTGACGCAGACCACACGAAGTATATTGGCAAGTCGTCCTCGCATCCAGTGGGTCTTCTGATATGAGCCTCTGTCCATTAAACTTGCTGATTCGTGTTCTCACCCACCCACAGCAAAACATCAAGTTTTCCGAAGACGGGAAGGTGGTTATAGAAGGCGAGGATGTGGATTAGTTTTAGATGGTGATAGAGATACCTCTTTCCCACATACAAACCAAATCAATATTGAGCACATATGTCAGTGATGAATGAAGGTTATTGTTAACCCCGGATAGCTTCAAAACCACATTCTTTGCCAGTGCCACCACCATCCCCATGGACGAGCTCTCTGCCCTCCCGCCAGAAGGAGGCTCCCGCAGAAAGGCCAGGCAGTGAATTTCTTCCACTGGTTTGCGCCCAGGCTACGCTCCCAGCTCTAGCCCCGTCTCCACGCGCGCAGATTCCCCAGTGAATACATTTTGCCCATCAGCCAGCACCATCACGATGCCCAAGTGCGTACCATTCTCACTTCCTAGGTGAACCAATACTTATGTTACTTACAGACGCACCCCAGACCGTCTGGAGATCCACGCACCCACACCCCGCCGACACCTCGAGTCCTCCGCATCCCAACACTGGCTCCGCACGCCCCCGCTCTCCCCCGTCTCCTCGCGCGGCGCGTCTCCTGTATCCGCCGTCTCCACCTCCACCTACAGCAGATGGCGCTCTACTTCGTCCCCGCAATCGGGTCGTACCTCCTCGCGAAGTGTATATATCTCGGGCCTTCTCGAGGGTACGTTCTGCCTCTCCCTTCCAATCTTCTAAACAAACTCAGCCTCCTTCTCAGTTCTCACAGCACAAGACACTTCATCCGCCTCGCAGGCATAATTACCCTCACCTTCCTCCTCCTCCTGCCATTCCCCTCCCCTTCGGCAACGTCCTAGACCCCCTCTCGCGCATATTCCCATTCGGAAGAGGCCTATTCGAGGATAAAGTCACGAACTTTTTGTGTGCGTCGAATGTGGTGCTTAAGTGGAGGGAGTGGGCGGAACCGAGTGCGTTGGTGAGGTTGTCGGCGGGCTTGACAGCGCTGGGGTTCGCACCTGGGGCTGATGTTACAGGCGGGGTGGAAGTTTAGGGTGAAGGATGAGGAGGGGAGTGGGGAGGAGCAAGAGAAGGAGAAGGACGTGGACAAGGGGAAGAAGGGGACAAAGCAGGCGCAAGCACCATTCCTCCCGCTCCTGCCGTATGCGCTGCTCAATTCGTCCATGTCGTTCTTCCTGTTTTCGTTCCAGGTGCACGAGAAGACGATCCTACTGCCGCTCCTGCCTATCACGCTCCTCCTCTCTGGATCGTATGTTGATTCGGCGCTGTATTCATGGGGCGTGCTCGTGAACAACGTCGCTGTATTCAGGTGCGCTTTCTGTTACTTCGCTGGACTAGTATAACTGAAGGAAATGCAGCGTGTGGCCGCTACTCAAACGGGACTGCCTGGGCGTGCAATATATCGCAAGACTCCTGCTCTGGAACATGCTCGTCGGATACAACCCCTTCCGTGTTCCTCAGAAATCATTCATGCAACTTCTATCCACCGTACGTCATCTCCTTCTATTTCCATTTACACCCCGGAAAAAATGTCAATGTTTCTGATCACACTCCGCCCGGCACTTCCAGGCTGTGTACTGCGCCGCATTGCTTCTGCACCTTCTGGAGCTGGTGGTTTCGCCCCCCGCACGATACCCAGATTTGTACGCGGTGCTAAATGTGCTAGTGAGCACGCCCGTGTTCGTGCTGGCGTGGTTATGGGATATCAAGACTTGCCATGACACACTGTCTACAAATGTGACTTGACAGCCTGTTCAATCTTCTGGCGGCGCGTAGTCTAATAAGTCTTCTTTAACTCAAATACTTGGCAGTGGACTTCATGAATAATGATGGTTTTCCATCACTTGAGTCTGCGGGCGCGCTGCCAGCGCGCGTTTTAAGTGCCTCGCCTGAGGCTCCCCATCGAGGCCGCTTAGTTCCACGCAACCTCTATCGATGGTACCACCGCGAGAACCTGAGACAAATCTGCTGACGTGTGGCCTCCAAGCATTGACATATGTGACGGTGGTGCAAATTTGACGGTGTTAGTGAACGGTGCGTCACTATACTTATTTCCCGCTGTCTATGTTGGCTAGCACTACATTGTAGCTTTAGTTTTGGTGGTTCGAATTATTTCACCATCCTTCCTAAGCTCCCAGACCTCAACAGCCGTAACCTTCCCATTGGCCTTCAGTGCAGGCCTCTCCTCCTTCTTCCAGACAGCCATCGGAACTTCACTTCCTAGAAGGACATACACTGGACCCGAAACTGTTTCTGCAAATGCCTTGGAAACGACACCCCAATTAAATTCTTTCGAGGGTTTGAGCCCTGGCGCTGCTTTGTCTACGATCTCGCTGATGGTGTGACAGTTGATCCCGTGCGTCTTCTGCCACACTTCCAACTTGGTCCATGCATACGTCTTGTGGGATACGTTTTCTCCGGGCCGCTGTATCTCTGTGAACCCGCTGTAGAAGCAAGGAGGATCAATGCTGGCTTTATTGGCTGCATTTTTTATATATGCTGCGATTTTCTCTTCGTCACTTCAATCCTGGATGAGCATGAATATGAGCAACATTCAGGCAAGGCCTTACCTCAGAGTCCTACGAGTCGGCGCAGCAGAGGATGGTAGAATGAGCGAGATCGCAATGATAAATAGTGAAGCAAGCGAAAGGAGTTTCATGGTGAAGAGAGAGCAATGTGTCCAGTGAAAGATTATAAAATGATAATCGTCCTGCGATTATCGGGGAAATTTGCGTGCCAGACGTAGGGAACTAATATGTATTACTCTGCGCTTTTAAACATGGGAAGTGCGAATCTGACCCGACGTCGCTATGTATCCAACAAGTGTTCAACTCAAGGTTAATCAAGGTCCGCGCACACCCGATCATTCTATCGCGCCACAAATGGAACTTCCTGATCTTACTCAGGCTGTGATGAAAGCTGTGAAGCGGTGGTTATCGGCACTTCTCACGCAACTATATCTTGAGATGGATCTTGTGTCGAACTTTACTGTAACTCTACGGTTTTTGTCAAGTCCCCGTAAGGAGAATCATATAGAGGACGGATTCTCTCGTAGCTAGTTGCGCCTCCAAGTTTCAACATTCAAACAAAGTAAAATTCCACCTATGCCATAAGTTGTGTTCTCCGGCATTCTAATCCGTCCAGAACAAAGCACTCTTGAAACCATACGACTCGATCATGTTTTGTGATAATTCAGTGAACTGTGATGTCTCTTGGACTCGGACTCAAAGCAAAGAAAGACCAAATTCAGTCAAGGTTTCGGCGGTCGTAGGATCACGGGGTACTTGTCACCACTAGCGCCCTCTTTGACAGGGATCTGTAATAAAGATATCTTGCGTTCCCTGGAAGTGGGCACGCTACACCGATTTCCATCAGGTGGAGTCCACAGCTTTCTGATGGGCTGAGAAGATCCTAAGCGGTCAGAACTGTTAAAAGGAATAGAATAGATTGAACAACGCTCGAACACACCCAAATGGCAGAAACCACCATCTCCAATACCACTCATGTCATCAACGGCACTATCATCGACCCAACCATAGACAAGGTATAATCATTCTTCTCATAGATGCTCTGTGGGTCTGACATCGCTCGTACAGAACTCATCACACTGGGTTGTCGAGCGCGATCCTCCTCCCGATATCCACATCGTCTGCTTTCAGAACTCCAATATCGGCTACACCAGCTATGACCCTCCGAAGGGGTTTACAGCTGAGGAGCTCGTGGAATTCCAAGGCGCAAAGGAGATAGAATTTACATTGGAAGAAGCGAGGGAAGTGATTGCGAAGAGGGATGAGCTCGGAACACTTGTCTTAACAGGAGAGGCCAGGTTCGGCCCTGAGGCCTGAGCTCTGAGCTGAGCGGAAGGCAAAGACAGTCGATTGAACAATATATGCTGCTATGATGGGAGGAGTCGTATGATTAGCGTTTTCAGACAAGCATTGCACGACGCGCTTGAGTCTACTGGCCCGGGGGGGTCGGGCAGACCAAACGGTCCCCTGCCTTCAAGCAAAGCATAGCATTGAAACAATATTAATAGTCACCACCCATGTTATCAGTGGCACAGTAATCAACAGGCATTCGATGTGCACGGACCAAAGTCTGAAGGACAAATACGAGTCTGAGAGAGTTCACTGTTCAAAACGATCCCGCTGGTTGTCTATTCCTTCAGCATTCACCGGCCCGGTTACCCATTCCTCTCCTTGCTCTCCACCATGTCCACCGCAACTGCGTGCCTACGTTTTATCCGCAGGGCAATTACCCGCATCTCCCTCCTTACGTAGCAAGTAACTCGTTCTTCCTCGACACCGATGGTACCGTACCTGTACCTGGCTATACGTCTCCCCGCACTTACGCTGAATCTAAATTCATGACAATGACAGGCCATGACACTATATAGTGTTTCCCAAATGTGACTTTTCAGTTATCTATTCTGGCAACGCGTTGGCTAATAGTAATATGAAATGGGCATTGACTGCAGTTTATCATACACGACGCGACGCCGGGCACAGTGAACGTTTCCCTCAAGGTCGAGCAGTCAAATTGTACGTACCCCACATTCTTATGGTGAGGGTTATGCACCATCTGACGTGAGCACCCAGTGAACCGAGTTGCAGTGCGTGTACAGTCGCCTCTCCGCCCCCCAATGGTTGACTCGTGGGCCTGCAGACAGGTAATTAACTCCCCCGCAGACGTCTACGTATAGAAAGTACACTAAATACATCCTGAATGCTTAGTGCACGGCGGCCTCATACTGTCCCTCACGGACACGCTAGGCTCCCTCGCGGTTGCGACGAAGGGGCACCACATGACCGGCATGTCCACCGACATCGGGACGTCCTTCGTCCGCCATGCAGGACGCGTGGGCGACGTCCTGCATGCCAAAGCCGTGCTCACCGGAATGGGTATGCTCCCTGAACTCCACTCCCTCTCCAATTGTAATGCAATGCGTAACAGGTAAATCCCTTGCGTACACTAGGGTGGACTTTACGAACCCCGCTAGGGAACTCGTGGCGTACGGATCTAAGTCGGAACCCCGTAGAGTGGTAGAAGTAGATGTGACTTTACAACCTAACGCAGACCACACAAAGTATATTGGCAAGTCTTCCTCGCATCCAGTGGGTCTTCTGATCTGAGCCTCAGGCTCTGTCCATTAAACTTGCTGACTTGTGTGCCCACCCACCCACAGCAAAACATCAAGTTCTCCGAAGACGGGAAGGTCGTTATAGAGGGCGAGGATGTGGATTGGTTTTAGATGACGATAGAGATACCCTTTCTACATACTACCGTACAAACCATACACTGAGTATGAATGATGAACTACTATGATGAATGAAGGTTATTGTTAACCCCGGATAGCTTCAAACCACGTTCTTTGCTACCACCATCCCCATGGACGAGCTCTCCGCCCTCTCGCCAGAAGGAGGCTCCCGCAGAAATGCTAGGCTGCGAACCTCTTCCACAGGTTTTCGCTCAGATTATGCTCCGAGCTCTAGCCCCGTCTCCACGCGCGCAGATTCCCCAGTGAATACATTGTGCTCTGGAACAGGCTCGTCGGTTACAACCCCTTCCGTGTCCCTCAGAAATCGTTCATACAGCTTCTATCCACCGTACGTCATCTCCCTCTATTTTCATTTGCACCCGAAAAAAATGTCAATGTTTCTGATCACACTCCGCCCGGCACTTCCAGGCTGTGTACTGCGCCGCATTGCTTCTGCACCTTCTGGAGCTGGTGGTTTCGCCCCCCGCACGATACCCAGATTTGTACGCGGTGCTGAATGTGCTAGTGAGCACACCCGTGTTCGTGCTGGCGTGGTTATGGAGTATCAAGACTTGCCATGACACATTGTCTACAAATGTGATTTTGCAGCCTTTTCAATGTTCTGGCGGCGCGTGGTCTAATACGTCTTCTAATGTACTCAAGTATTTGGCAGTGGACTTCATGAATAATGATGGTTTTCCATCACTTGAGTCTGCGGGCGGGCTGCCAGTGTGCGTTTTAAGTGTCTCGCCTGAGGCTCCCCATCGAGGCCGCCTAGTCCGACGCAACCTCTATCGATGGTACCACCGCGAGAACCCGAGATAAATCTGTTGACGTGTGGCCTCCAAGCATTGACATATGTGACGGTGGTGCAAATTTGGCGATGTTAGTGAACGGTGCGTCACTATAATTATTTCCCGCTGTCTATCCTGACTAGCACTACACTGTAGCTTTAGTTTTGGTGGTTCGGACTATTTCACCATCCTTCCTAGGCTGTGGGATCTGGGATCTGCGCTCTTCGGGAAGAGTCCGTTGGAGCAAGGATGGGAGAACCGGATCAGAGGTGTATGGTTTGTCCTCCAGGAACGGTATCTGTGCCCGGCAAGGTGAGTACACCTCTCAGTAGGCATTTTGAACGAGCTACGCACCGGCTGGAACCCATCCACGACGCGCATCATGGTGATCCTGTAGATATCCCATGGTCACAGCATGGTCTGCGCTCACCGCGCTCACTGGCACTGCATGAGTGCTTCTTTCTCGAGAATCACGCGAATGGTGTTCGTAGTCTTTCATAGTTGATGATAACATGTGGTAAATATTTCTTATCGTATTAACCGTCTTGTAGCTCGGATCTGGTTGTTGGACCTTACTGCACATTGAACCCTACTGTATATACAAACATCCAGTGGTGACAGGACGTCGAATTATGTTGGTTTCCGCCAGTTGACATGAAGCTCAACCGTTGGGAAAGTACATCCGGATCGTGTGATCATGTCGTTGAGTTCATGTTTCGGAACGTGAGCATCTGCTTCCACGAAATAGGTACTCTGCAAGTGAACCTCTCGAAGCCTGGGGACTGATAGATGTGGGAGTATCCAAGTATCATCTGGCGCAATACAGAGTGAATGAAGGTTCGACAGTGTGGTGGCGGTGTGGAAAGGATCCGATTTGTCATTACTATCAATACGCGCGTCAATCGAGAGTTTCTCAAGCGCTGGAACCCGTGTAATGAATGCAAGGAATAGGCGCAAATTTGCGTTGCTAGGGGTGGTAGACGGGTCGAGTGCCCAGTAGCTCTCGACGAGAACCTCCCGCAATTGGGGTACGATCAAATCATCCAGCATCCAAGTGTCCTTGGGAGATATTGTTAGGGTGTGGAGGCTGGCGAGGGTGAGGCTACCACTGGGAGTAAGATAGGATTCGGAGTCATCAAGCCACGAGTCAATTGTAAGAGCTTCTAGGAAGATTGTTTTGTTGAGGATGTCGCGGATTTTGATTCTTTCCCTTTCCCAATAAAGCTGAACCTTTATGACTAGAGTTGTAAGGCGTGTCCAAGGAATCGTTGTGTTTAACGCAACAACATTTGGAATTGTCACCGCCGACAAACATGGCAAGACTTCTTCGTCGAGTGTGACAGTGGTTTCGATGCGAGGATAGGAGAATGTCTTCACGGCAACAAGGTGGCGTAGAAGGGGTACCAACTGCTCCGAATCAAATCTGTACACGTCCAATAAATCCAAATGCTCCAACTGGGCGAAAGGAATGAGGGGATTTTCGATGAGACTGGGGCCAACCCATTCCGTGGAATTAAACGTAAGCTTCCGAAGTGTGACCGTGTAACGGAAGAGCCCTAGGGATTTCAAGATGATCGCTGCATTGCGACGTGATGCCCAGTCGGGGACATCGGTAATGGCCAATGTCAGGTCCACAAGAGCTCCAAATAACTGAGGTGAAAGGTTGAGGAGTTCCTTGCATGCGTCTGTAGAGATACACAAATGCAATGTTTTGAGACGATGGAGAAAGGGAAGTGTAATTAGGTGTAGGTTGTTGTCAGGGATGTCATTGTCCCAAACTAATTGGAGAGATAAAGAGCCAACGGCGGGAAGCCACGTCTGAAGGAATATGATAGCTTGTTGGAAACGTTTTTCATCCTGTTGGAGACGTTCATCTTGTTGGAGACCTTCCTTGGAACGTAGTTGAAGGTTGACTCTGTTCCACAACGGAGATACTGCTCGGGCTATCTGCCTCCATCTGGCACAAACACGACTCAGTATCCATGGCATCTGGGATAGAAAAATCGGAAATTGGAGGGGCTCCGATTCGTCCGAGACTATTGTGAATATCCTAACAAGTATTTCCGTAGGCAGCTGCTCCTGATGGGAGGCGGGGAGGGTAAGTCGAGTAGGATCTGCAAGTCGACAGTGTCGAAATGGGCCTTGAGGTTGTACCGAGTAGTGGTAGGAGTATAACAGATTGAATTTAGACTTGCCGCAAGGTCCAGTGATTGCGGTGGCCGTTGCGTTTGTCTCGCTGTAAAGAACTTCCCTGTCCATGCCCTCATACATCAAAACGCGAGATCCTGAAAGTTAAATCAATGAACGTCGACGAAAGGACAAAAGGTAGGATAGCCACCTCAGAAGCCTGTCAAATGCCAGATATCAACTTGGTAATTGAAACTTGCTTGAAGGATGTGTCAGATCGTCAGACTAGAACATGTGGGTGACTGGTGTCGGTGAAGTCAGTATGAAGACTTAGATTGATCAATTCCAGCGCATACATAATATGCACCGCCAAATAAAATACACCACCACCACCACCACCAAACGTAAACAGTGATATCAGACCAGGGGAGTTCCGGTCCAAAATTGTCCACAGACATCAGTCTGATCACAACTGATGTCAGATCATCAAATCCCTGGATAGCCGCTGAGTATATGTGAGTCCACAACCTTCCACAACTCGTCCTCAGTCGAGCCGACCGTGACTATCTCAGAAAACATGCCGTGGTGTGAGAGGAAGTGGGCCAATCAAGCTCAACTGAAGAGAGTAGAGGCATCTCCTGGCGGTCGATCGAAATATCGGCTGATATCAATACTCCGCCATGAGGAGATCAAGCGCGTTTGGCTGTGGACTCCACTGCTCCAGTGAACTGTCAAAGATCGAAGCTGCTCTTGGCGATTCGATGTGATTGGCGCATTTCCTTATTAGTGAAATACGCGGCGACAAGTGAGAGTCAACACCACGACATCCGAATCGTTCAAACCGTCGTAAAGATTCAGAAGTTGAATGTAGGCTATAGTGCTGGCCAACACCCAAAAAATAAGAACGGACCTCAATGGGACTGGATTTCTGGTCCTCCGACGCCTTGTACTTGGCACGGAATTATTCTTAGAAAGCCCTTCGATATTATCAATCCGAACGGGTGTTTCAAGTTTGCGGCCAGGGTCGGCATTTCCCTCCCGCTTGCGGCCTTTGATGTTGTTCCGTTTTCAGCCCGTATCATTTAAAAACAGTACCCGACATGGATTGTTTGCTACACCGCTCTGCTGGCCAGAGACTTTTGCTTCTACTCTTTCCTGCTGGTCAGCGCAAATACTCTGTTGAAGACTGTAATCATTGTACTGCCCACAAACCGCTCTACTTCAACACATAATGAAGACATCTACTGCACTTCTTTCCACTCTCGTTTCCTGCCTCTCGCTAGCACTTTCTTCGACCGCGGCACCTGTGTCCCACCATGCACTCCCCGCCCGTAATGCTCCAGGAATGACTATTGATGCTCTATCCCAGCTCGGCGTTGGGCACAACAAAAACATTGCGCGACGAGCAGTACAACCCCCAACTGTTGAAGACATCATTACGAAGGGAAGCGTAGTAACGAAGGATCCGAAAAAACAGAAGAGGACATTGGAGCATTATTTTCAGGCAGGTCCAACTTCCAGATACTATGCATTCGTCAATATCTAATTCATCTACTAGGAAGCATGGCATGATTCCTACCTCGACCCCAAGCACATTATAGAAGTTGTAAGTCTTCCTAAGTCATGCTCGTAAAGGGCCTTCAAGTGTCCGTGTATACTGATTGATATCATCTCTTAGGGAGGGTAACATATTTTTGCTGTGCGGTTCACACTTGCCGCTAATCCTTTGAACTAGTTGGATTTATGCTGATCCCAATCTTATGGATGCTGAGGGTGAATATTTTTGTAATTTACATTCAAAGGATCTAACTTTCATTTCGAAATTGCAGGAAACATGAGGCTCTGCATCCATATCACTAAGGCGGCGCAGGTGGCAGGGAAAACCTCAAACAACGGTGGAACTGAAAAAGACAGAATAGCCATTGATCTCAGTACTCCTAGTATGGGTAGAACCACTGGGAAATGTGAAGGCTATTTTCTGGTTGCAAATTTTCATACACATCCGGTCAGATATATGATCCTTATGCGTTGACTGTCGTTAATTTGATTTGCATACTAGGTAACGCATAAGAACAAGGAGTGAGCATGATTTTCATTTACCCTATAGTCAATGTGCTGCATAGGAGTTTACTGAACAAATCAGACTGAATTACCAAGACATGCCTTCCAAAGCAGATCAAGAAAATGCCGCTATGCGAGGAGTCCCTGGGATTATCATATGGTACGTCGTGAAATGAGGGCTTATGATGGGTGATTCTGACCTTCAATCATACTTGCCAGTGAAAAAGGCTTGTTAGCTTATGTATGTGCCGTGTGCCCGACTTCGAACTAAATAACTGACCCCTTCCCGTCCAGGGACCACAACACCGTGTCGCATTCTCAGGAAATCACGGCTACCCAATGCCTGGAACCAATTGGGGTGGAGATAATGCGGGGGGAAGGAAAATTGGCCAGTGGACGCCCAAGAAAAACGACTATCAGGTTAAGTCATGATTTCGAAGGGGTTGTTCATACAGTACGTGTTGAAATGGGACGGTGCAAGACACAACATGCCCGATATCTTTGACTCGGCGCCAATCTGAGACCAGGTACGTCGCCCCCGAGCAATAACAATAACATCTAGTCGCGACAACAAGTATAAAAACCGGAAGCTTAAGGGTTTCCAATAAGATAATTGGAATCTGCAGGATCGTACTAGTCAAATTGACACAGGTCAAAAACATACCTCTACGGAGCTCACAAGAAGCAGCCTGATTATGCGCGCGATCCCAGAACAACACCACGTCTGACGTGATTATAAAGAAGTTGACGACAGCGATGAGATTTAGAATGACTATTTATACCTAGTAGGCTAGTATGGATAAACGCACTTTATTGAGTAATTTTTGCCATGTACTTTTGAGTGAATGCTTCCTTGAGAACATATTACCGCATCCAATGCACCTGAGTCCAGATCCTATGGACGGTTTCCATGTCTTTTTCGCTGGCGCGTGCACAAGGTGAAGCACGATTTATATGGGCACTTGACGGTCGACTCCTGCTCAGTCTCTTCTCCCGAGACCAATTCCAGATTTGGCTTTGCCCTACAGCGTTGCTTCCTTGGCCTAATAACAGCTCCCAATGGCCGCGCGGGGGATGGCTGTGAGGAGCTGCCCACCTGGAAGTGGTGCTCGCTTACGGACTTCTCCGTCAAGCTGCGTCTGGTCCCTCGAGAACGAAGCCTTTTCGAGGATGATGATTCAGGAGAGGGGCTCGAGCCATTGACCCAGTTGGTGGATGGGAAGAGTAGGAACGCCGATTTTGGATAGCCTGACTGCAAGCTATGGACGGTGGGGACCTCCATTGTGTTGTCACTAAGAGATATTGGGCCTTGTACATATTGTGCGGCCGTGTTGGAGTCCAGAGAGTTGACATTGTGCGCACTAGCCGTAATCTTGAGGCAGAGAGGAGACAGGCAGAACGCGCCGTCCTCCGAAACATCAGACAAAAGAGTTCCCGTTGTCGCCTGCTTCAACTTTTCTGCCTGACGTTTAGAAATTCGGGGGGCTTGTTATTCCCGGGGGCGTGCGGATGGTGGGTACTCGGCATCACCGTCTCCGCCCAACCCCATCATAGTTGACCTCGAGGGTTTAAAGATAGGTAATTTTAGCCGCACGCAGACGCGTACGTCTACAAGTACACTAAACGCATCCTGAATCCTTAGTGCACGCTGGCCTCATGCTGTCCCTCACGGACACGTTAGGCTCCCTCGCGGTGGCGACGAAAGGGGCACTACATGACCGGCGTGGCCACCAACATCTGTCATCGGGACATCCTTCGTCCGCCCTGCAGGACGCGTGGGCGACATCCTGCATGCCAAAGCCGTGCTCACCGGGACGGGTATGTTCCCTGAATTCCATTTCTTCTCTGGGTGTCATCCAATACATAACAGGTAAATCCCTCGCGTACACGAGGGTGGACTTTACGAACCCCGCTGGGGAACTCGTGGCGTATGGATGTAAGTCGGAACCCCGATGGAGTGGAACAAGTGGATTTGACCTTACAACCCGACGCAGACCACACGAAGTATATCGGCAAGTCGTCCTCGCATCCAGTGGGTCTTCTGATCTGAGCCTCAGGCTCTGTCTATTAAACTTGCTGACTCGTGTGCTCACCTACCCACTGCAAAACATCAAGTTCTCCGAAGACGGGAAGGTCGTTATAGAGGGCGAGAATGTAGTTTTAGATGGCGATAGAGATGCCTTTTCTACATAGCGTACAAACCAATTCTACACTGAGCATGAATGATGAACTATGATGAATGAAGGTTATTGTTAACCCCGGATAGCTTCAAAACCACGTTCTTTGCCACCACCATCCCCATGGACGAGCTCTCCGCCCTCCCGCCAGAAGGAGGCTCCCGCAGAAAGGCCAGGCTGCGAACTTCTTCCACAGGTTTGCGCTCAGGCTACGCTCCCAGCTCTAGCCCCGTCTCCACGCGCGCAGATTCCCCAGTGAATACATTGCGCCCATCAGCCAGCATGCCCAGGTACATACCATTCTCACCCCATCCTAGGTGAACCAATACTTATGTTACTCACAGACGCACCCCAGACCGCCTGGAGATCCACGCACCCACACCCCGCCGACATCTCCTCGAGTCCTCCGCATCCCAACACTGGCTCCGCACGCCCCCGCTCTCCCCGGTCTCCTCGCGGGGCGCGTCTCCCGTATATGCTGTCTCCACTTCCACTGCACACCATAAGCCACGGCATTCCACAATCACCAGCACGAGCACGAGTTTCTCTGCCCTGCTGGAACAGCAGAGGCCCCGCCCCGCGAAGGCTGCTGCACCTGAGGACCCAGACACAAGCAGTATGGGTCGCCGTTGGATCCGATGGATGCATAGACGGAAT
Source organism: Tephrocybe rancida (assembly GCA_018858115.1). Taxonomy (NCBI): domain Eukaryota; kingdom Fungi; phylum Basidiomycota; class Agaricomycetes; order Agaricales; family Lyophyllaceae; genus Tephrocybe; species Tephrocybe rancida. The sequence continues at coordinate 70,122 of JABCKT010006494.1, forward strand.
ATGCGGGGGTGGGTCGTTCCTGCTGCCGTGGGGTGTGCGGTCCTAGTCAAATCCGCCCTCGGGCTGGGCTCGTATTCTGGTGAGTTCGATCCATGCAGATATTGTGCACAGCAAGTATTCAACGATGCGTTTGAATTATGATTATGTCGGTTGTAGGACACGGCACTCCCCCGATGTATGGCGACTTCGAGGCGCAAAGACACTGGATGGAGCTCACACTTCACCTCCCCATGCGGGAGTGGTACACGTACGACCTACAATACTGGGGGCTTGACTACCCCCCGCTCACGGCATACGTCTCTTGGGTCTGCGGCCTGGTGTGAGTCCCATGATCTACCATAGACTGGCTAATTGTAACTTTGGTTTGGGTCAGGGGTGTGTGGGTCGAGCCATCGTGGTTCGCGCTGGGTGCCTCAAGAGGGATTGAGACGCAGGGTAGCAAGGTCTTTATGCGCGCGACGGTGGTGGTGATGGATCTGGTGGTGTATGTGCCTGCGTTGCTGATGTTCGCGGCGACGTGGCAGGGGAGTCGGTCGAAGCGCACACAGGTGCGTATCGTCCTCCCGTCTACGCAATTTGCATGCTAAAGGGAGAACGACAGCACATTGCGCTCCTTACGCTCCTGTTCCAGCCCGCGCTCCTCCTCATCGACTCAGGACACTTCCAGTATAATTCCGTCATGCTCGGTGGGTTCTCCTCAGGGCATTGGAATGTGGAAGGTGATTTCTGATTGTGTTGATTGTATTCGTATTTAGGCCTAACACTCCTCGCGCTCAACTTCTTCGCGACTGGACAAGACCTGCTTGGTGCTGTATGCTTCGTGCTCAGCCTCGGCTTCAAACAGATGGCGCTCTACTACGCGCCCGCAATCGGGTCGTACCTCCTCGCGAAGTGTATATATATGGGGCCTTCTCGAGGGTACGTTCTGCCTCTCCCTTCCAATCTTCTAAACAAACTCAGCCTCCTTCTCAATTCTCACAGTACAAGACACTTTATCCGCCTCGCAGGCATAACCACCCTCACATCCCTCTTCCTCTTCCTGCCCTTCCTCCCACCCTTTGGTAACGTCCTAGACCCCCTCTCGCGCATATTCCCATTCGGAAGAGGCCTGTTTGAGGATAAAGTCGCGAACTTTTGGTGTGCGTCGAATGTGGTGCTTAAGTGGAGGGAGTGGGCGGAACCGAGTGCGTTGGTGAGGTTGTCGGCGGGTTTGACGGCGCTGGGATTTGCGCCTGGGGTGGGGGTGATGTTGCAGGCGGGGTGGAAGTTTAGGGTGAAGGATGGGGAGGGGCAAGAGAAGGAGAAGGACATGGACAAGGGGAAGAAGGGGACAAAGCAGGCGCATGCACCATTCCTCCCGCTCCTGCCGTATGCGCTGCTCAATTCGTCCATGTCGTTCTTCCTGTTTTCGTTCCAGGTGCACGAGAAGACGATCCTACTGCCGCTCCTGCCTATCACGCTCCTCCTCTCTGGATCGCATGTTGATTCGGCGGTGTACTCATGGGGCGTGCTCGTGAACAACGTCGCTGTATTCAGGTGCGCTTTACGTTACTTTTATGGACTAGTATAACTGAAGGAAATGCAGCATGTGGCCGCTACTCAAGCGGGACGGCCTAGGCGTGCAATACATTGCGACGCTCCTGCTCTGGAACAGGCTCGTCGGATACAACCCCTTCCGTGTTCCTCAGAAATCATTCATGCAGCTCTTGTCCACCGTACGTCATCTCCTTATTTTCTCTTCTATTTCCATTTGCACCCCGAAAAGATGTCAATGTCTCTGATCACACTCCGCCCGGCACCTCTAGGCTGTGTACTGTGCCGCATTGCTTCTGCACGTTCTGGAGCTGGTGGTTTCGCCGCCAGGGAGGTACCCGGATCTGTATGCCGTGTTGAACGTGTTGGTGAGCACGCCCGTGTTCGTGCTGGCGTGGTTATGGAGTATCAAGAGCGGAGTGGAAGTGGCGTGGGCGCTCGGCGGGTTAGGCTCGGGTTCGGGTACGGCACCAGTAAAATCCGACGGAGGGCGGAGGATGTCGGTCGGTGAAAATGCTCAAAATGGGGTCGAGGGGACGGTGGGGAGCTTCCGGCAGCTTGGTGGACGGGCGGGGAGTCTGAGCTATGGCGGGGCGAGGCGGAGGACTCTGAGCGCGTATGGGAGTAGCCGGGCATCGAGCGTCGCGGCTGGGGATTAAGTTAATTATGTAATATGAATATTTATTTATACCCTCCCCGTGCCGTTCCCTGTTTCGATCACATCATTAAGAACATACGCCTCGTTCTTCTCTCTTTTCCCTGCAATCTACTATCACTCCTTATTGTAATCTTTCAACGCCATCATGCTTTCTGTCGCTCGCACTTCACGCCACGCCGCCACCGTATCCCTCCTCCTCGTCCGCACCTATGCCACAGAATCAATACACTCTGCAGGAGACAACATCCCGCCACCGCCCCCGAAGCATCCAGTAAAGCCTGACAAGCCTAGAACATCCCTATACCTACGTCCGAGACCAGCAATCTCCAGCACACACCGCTCCATACCCTCTCTTCCGCTACGCTTCGGTGCGAACCAGATGCTCCCAGTCACAGACAGCACGCGCGCGCTGCTCGAGGACATAGTGTCGCAATTCGACGCCCCCATACGGTACGCATTTGCGTATGGATCCGGCGTGTTTGAACAGGAGGGGTACGAGGCGAGCCAGGACGAGACGGAGAAGCCGATGATTGATTTTATGTTTGCGGTTACGCACCCGGCGCATTTCCATTCGATTAATATGCACCAGCACCCGCAACATTATCCCTTCCATGCACGTTTGTTGGGGTCTTCGTATGTCTCGCGCTTGGGGGAGGTGGGACCTGGCGTGTGGTTCAATCCGTACGTCCCCATGGGCGGCGTGGTGCGTCTTTCCTGTCTGTGCTTCCCACAAGGCTTACTAACGCTCCCGGATCTCATTTCTCAGCGAATAAAGTACGGCGTGACAACCGTCGACAACCTCTGTTCGGACCTTCTAAACTGGAAGTCCCTCTACCTCGCAGGGCGCATGCACAAGCCCCTCCGCATAATCAAAGATGATGCGCGTGTGCGCCTAACCCAACAAGTGAACCTCACCTCCGCCGTGCGCGCTGCACTCCTCACGCTCCCGCACGAGTTCCCCGAGACCGCGCTCTTCGAACGCATAGCAGGGATATCGTACAACGGCGACCCCCGCATGTGGCTCCCGGCCGAGAACAGGGGCAAGGTCGCGAATATCGTGAAGAAGCAAGGCCCACAGTTTAAGGAGTTGTATCACCGACTGGCGGTGGGGCTCCCGGGTGTCCATTGGCCGGTGCATGAGACGACTATACGACAGGATACGAGTGCGGTGGCGAGAGCGGCGCATTTGAGGAAGTTGCCGTCGAATTTGATCAAGGGGGTGCGGGAGCATTACTCGAGGAACTCGGAGCTTTCTGCTGAGGCGGATGAGAGCGCGTTCTTCTTGAGGCTCGCGGGGGATGAGAAGCTGCCGCAGGTGTTGACTGAGGGTGCGTTTTCCCTTCTTCTTAGGCCCCCTATTCGGGTTCTGACTTGTTTTACAGAAATGGGAACGATCGTGCGGTACCCGGCTGCAGTGCAGTCTGTCAAGGGCATCGCGAGCGCGGGTCTAGGGAAGAGCGTGCAATACAGCATGGCGAAGATCAGCAAGTGGTGGTCTGGCGCGCGGTGATACTTGATTGGCTATTGGCAGGTCTAGAGCCACAGACAACACGACACGGACTTTGGTGTTAGGAACATGCATATATATCTCATGTATCAATAATCAGTGTACCCCCACAGCATACTAGTATATAATCTTTAGTAAACCCTGCCCTTTTCTCAGGAACGATTTGTACGATGCACGATCGCGATCAAGTCTCTATTCGGGTTAGAGTATTTTATTGTAAGCGAGGCGCGTTCAGGACGTGTACCGTGTCGTAAGTTTTCTTCCCTCCCTCTTACCAGCACTCGACCACCAGACGTGTCTTTTTCATGATTCTCCGTGCCAGCGAGTGGGATGCATATGGAACCCGAAAGGTGCATCGTCGGGTTGTCATGGTGTTCGAGGTCCGACTGCCCCAGGAATCAGGATCAGCAGGAATTTCTTTCACCATCACTGTGACTTTCACTTCTCTAAGCCCTTCTCCTTTTCTCTTGTACTCTTTGTTTTTCTAGTTCCCGTCACTTTTGTACAACTACAATGTCTGCTCCACGGTCGTCCCCACCTCCAGGCGACGAGGGCCTCTATGCGGCAGAGGACAGCAACACGCTAACTGTCCAGCACTCGCCGTCAAACTACCCTATTACGAGAACTGTGGCTATAATCAAGCCCCATGCGCTCCAGCACCGATTTGAGATAGAACGTAGAATTCAGGAAGCTAGCTTTGAGGTTCGATTCTTCCCATCTATGAAAGTGCCGTCAGCCTGACGATTCATTGATTTCGTTCATTTATCATTTCATTTCAGATTGTCAAGGAGAGACAGATGGAATTCGACACAGAAACGGATCCGGATACCCTCTATGAGCTGTTTGGAGAAGATGCGGGGTCGTTCAACGAGTGAGCACCGCGATGAATACAGTCTGTCATGACCCTATTTAACTAACTGCTTTCCGTTATAAAGGGGGCCAGTCTGGGTATACGTCCTCGAACGCCGCCGCGCCGTCGAAGTGTGGACAACGCTAATGGGCGACGCAGACCCCGACGCCGCCCGCATCGACGCGCCCCACTCCCTCCGTGCCCTCTTCGGCAAGACCCAAGCCCAAAACGGCCTCATGGGCTCCCCAGACACCCAAACTGCCGAACTCCAAATATCCTCCCTCTTCGCATCGTCTCCGCCCTTCCCCACATCCGATCTACCCTCCGACAACGGACGCTACGACTCCATGCGCTCCATTGACTCCGCGACGCTCGCTGCGCTACAGCACGGTGCGGACGAGGGGTATGCTGCGTCCTCGGCTACGAACCCCTCTACCGTGGGTGGATCCCGACTCTCGGTTGGAGGTAAGGCGGCGTTTCGTGCGAGACCTGTTCCAGCAACCACAGCAGCACCCGACATCGTCCCACGCACCACCCGTGCCGCGGCCCTGCGCGCCGGCGGGGCCGTCGAGAAGCCCACCAGCACTGGTCCCCGCGCACCCATCTCGAAGGAACGCCTCCAGCGGACATTTGCGAATGTGCCGGGGCATAAGCGTTCTGAGACGATTGCAGTCGCGTCGACGGCGGCACCGACGATTGCTCCGAGGATGACGCGCGCGGCGTCCCTGAGGCTGGGGGTGGAGATGCCCGTTACGCCGCCCAGGAGGAAGTCGATGAGTGTGGGAGAGGGAAAGGCGACGTTCGAGGGCGTGCCTGGACATAAGAGAAGAGAGTCGATTGCGGTTGCGAGTGTTAAGGCACCTACGGTCGCCCCCAGACTGAATAAGAGCGCGGCACTGAGACAGCAGAAGGAGCAGGGGCCCCCGTCGTCGTTTATGTGTACGTCCTGCCCATTACATCCATATACATACCAAAGTACTAACCTAGAGCTTCTCTCCCAAAGTCCGGGGTGCAACGGCCCCCAAGCTCCCCGGCCTCTCACGGAGCACCTCCACGAACTCCCTCAACTCCTCCACCAAATCCGCCCCTGCCCCCGCCCCAGCTCCCGCCCCCGCCGCTCCCACACCCTTCGTGCGTCCCTCCTCCCGCCCCGCCTCTCAAGCCCCCCGTCCCGTCGTTCGGCGTGCCTCCTCCGTCCTCGCCACTTCTCCCCCCTCCGCCTCCCCCGCTCCCGACGCCAAGCCCACCACACGCCCCCCGCGCCCCAGCAGCGTCGCTTCGCTCAACTCCACCCCCTCCATCCAGCCGCGCACGAACCGCAGTGCCGCACTCCGCGCGGCGAAGCAGGAGGCGGAGAATTTGGCTGCTGCTGCCGCGGCGGCGAAGAAGGCTCCGAGGATGTCGAGGGCGGCGCCGTCGAGCTTCAAGCCGATCGCTGTTTGATTTTTGGTTCTTGGAGATGATATACTATACTTACTGTGACGATATCTATGGTCTATTTATTCTTGGCGAGTCTGTTCATAGGAACGGAATCTTGGAGAAGATTCGGAGCGCAGGACGCGGTTAGGTGTTATGCATACCCTTTTGACTTTATTGTGGATTTGTTGTATGATTTCTTACTTATTTTTTTTGGTATGTAGTACACTGCTCACGATCTATGCGCTCTTGGACCTCATCCTATCGATGCTTATAGTTTGTATGGTTGCATGTCTTATACTAATACAAGAAACGGTGTGTGTTGTACAGATGTAATTTGAAGTATGTGGATCAAGTCGGCGAAAGAATTCTTTTCTGGGTCATAGACCACAACAACGCGGCTTCAAGCCTGAACGGGCGTTGGGTTCTATGTACCGTTTGTTAGAATAAGTTTTGGATCAGGGTACTACGAATATTGATATTCACAAGCTTAAGACCCTGACTACTAGACTAGGAACTCAGAGTCAACATTGTCTTGACACGATTCATGGTCAATCACGGCTCCATTCAGACCAATCCAAATCTACTTGGTGATCCTTGCCAGATACACTCTCCTTTCGCAATATATAGTTCCCTTCCCTTCGTTGCACATAGTTCTAGTCTAATGGTTCACCATCCGTTTGCCTATACTTGACCCGTCAAACGATATCTACAATTATCTATATCTAATCTTATCTTGTTCAAACTTACGTTGGAAGCGGAAGTTGAGAGTTCAGACCTTTTTTCACTGTTCCTCAACTGTTTCTTCACCGCTTGGTTTTGTAGTTCTTTTTACTGTCTGCATAAATCCTATCCTACCCAGGTCGCCGAATACAGACGCTCATGTGTTACTGCGAATTCAGTTATACATATTTCGCTACCGACGTCCTGCTTGGTAACCGTGACACTCCACCACTCTATTATCCTGTGTGTCTACCTCGGGTCCTTTAATATCGATACTCCTTCATATACATCGGTGTCTGAATATCTACTTGCCCAACAAGTCTTCCCCCCTTCAAAATTAAAACCTTGCCCCTTGTCCCCGACCCGAGAGAAACGATCCTTCCGCTACAATGGCCTTCAGAAGCGCCTCGCCTAGCCAGTCTCCGTCTGCTACCCTTTCCAACCACAACTCTCCCGCTCCTCACAACACCTTGACCGCAGTGGTCCCTGTCGTTGATGATAATGACCAAGGCGTTTGGGCCTCACCCCAGAGGCAGCCAACAGACCTGCCTCACATCCCCTCTGCTTACAAAGGTGGCTGCTGGTCAGCGCTCGCGTCTAATTCGCCTCACCTATCTAACCTTTCTCAATAGGACGTGTCGTTTGCGACGAAAAGTTTGTTTTCATCTTTTACGATGACGGGACGACCTGCCTGACCTCGTTTTTTGCCTTTTGCCTTTTGTTTTTAGAGATGCGACGAACAACGAGTAGGCGACTCTTGCAAGACCTGCTCACGACTAGCGATCAAATGCCTTGGCTGGAGCCCACAACGACCTGAATGGATGCGAGTAAGTCATGCCAATTGACTGAATGAATGAAACCCATGTTAACCCACAATCAGGACAAGCAAGAGGTCGAACGATACAAAGCCGACATCAAAGGCCAACTAACTCGTGCAGGTCTCATTCGTCAGCCTCGCACCTCCCAAATCTACCAAAACTCGAGCTCGACGCTTTCGTCGCAGATCCGCTCCCATCCATACCATCGCTCTTCCGCTCCCGAGATCAGCACCTCTTCATCACTTCACTTCGATCATCCTGATTACGGCTACCGATATGTGAACACGCCCCATGAACAGTATTCACATCGCCGCTCAGAACATAAACATGTTCCCAACATGTCCGGTATGTCTTCAATGACAGCGTGCTGTGAAATCATGACTAATTTGAGCCCTGTGTTGCAGGAACTTCTAATTCAGGATTCCACCAGATAACAGGTCCACTCTACACAGATTCGTCAATGAACACATTAGGTCTACAATCGCCATTTTTCTACCCACAGTCGATGTCGTCATCACCATCACCCATTGACACAGACCTCCCAATCGATTTCTCTAACATTGGGCCTTCACAAGAACCTGCCGGATTTGAGCTTGATCTACGGCCACCCTCACCGTTGTCTCCTGCCTCTGTTTCGTCAAATGAGAGTCACTCGTCAGTGACCATGTCCGACGACTGGCCAATAGCAGAGTCAATGCAGTCTATACCCACTGCCATCTCCGAGGGTCAAGAGATGGAAGTCTCCGCGCAGTATATCACCTGCAACCTTGCCCAATCACACCTCGTCAGCCACCATCTCATTTTCCATCAAAAACTAGTAGAGTGGAACTATACAGGACCGTACTCCCTTCATTGTGGCTTCAATCAGGCAACAATCCATTACCAGCAACCAGAGCAACAAATATACATTGTTCTTGATGCAGAAGTGTCGGATGGGCTACGCAATGCTCTAAAGGAAGTGGCTTGTCCTTTCCCTGGAATTGTCATGACCCCAGTGAGCATTCTGTTGGAAGAGGGGATGCACGGGACAGAAGATGAAATACCAGGCCTGCTCTCAGTTCCAACCGAGAGCACAGACGGTGGAGATAGTGAAGGCAATGAAAGCCAAGGATCATCTAGCAATGAAAAGGGTAAAAGCAGAGATGACGGTGAAGGACATGGCACTGGCAGGGGCGACAATCATACTGGAAACGGTGGTGGTGACGGTGATGGCGACGGGAGTAGAGGCAAAAGTAATATTGATAGAAACGGAAGCGGAGATGGTGGAGATGGTGATGATGAGGACGATACCCGAAAGGATGACGACAGGCAGGCAACAAGAGACGATGGATCTGGAGGTGTTAAGCCTGGATCGGTTCAGATTCCTTTCTCTTCCACTCTCGTGACCGAAGATTGCAAAGAGAAGTTTGAAATTTCTTGTCACGTTAGTGCTTTGGTGAGTGACCTCCAAATTTACATAAATGACATATCCATTACTGACATGGTTGCTGTTTTAACTAGGTAAATGATCAAGGGGACAGATCTTGGGACCCACCATTATTGGAGATCGAGATGAACAGGCTTCAGATCCAATCCGAAACTCACACAAACAAGTACTTTCTGAGCACCTGCCAGGTTCAAATTATGGCATCCGGATGCCCACTAACCGTCATCGATTGGTTGCCCGGTGTTGTGCAAGCGGAGGACTCCAGTAAATATCGAGAGGAACGAAATCTGGCAGGAACTGCCTCCATGACGCTCTCTGCAACTCCCGGCCTCCGTTTCGACGGGAAATTTGGATCCTTACAGGGCACCGAACGAAACCAACAGCCGTGGATAATCAGAAGCACACAAGTTAACGGCATAGATGACGACAGCGACTCGGAGGGAATACTATGGAAGTATGATCGAAACTTGAAAGGTTTCCCGCCGGTTGAAGTGGAACGGTTTGCTGCAAGGCCGATGCTATCGTTTGGGCTCGACGATGTTATTCCTATGGCACTCCCGAAGCTTGAAGTTCAGGTGGTCATTTTTTGGTCCTTCGAAAAGGCCAAACTCCTGTCATCTTCAAGTTGGCGTGCGAAGTCAAAAGACGGGTTACCGGCCAATCTGAACTTTCTGCATCGGATGTCCATGGTAGTAGACCTTCGGTACCTTCAGCCGGGACGCTCTTTTTCGGTAATCAAAGGAAATGTCAAGGACAAAGTTCCACCCCTCGCTGTTAATGGTGATTTCAAGGATTTCAACACTCACGGACCTCTACGTCTATCCAGCAGCTCACAATCTTCAAACCTTAAAGTCTTCATAAAACAAGCTCTGGAAGGACGTATAGGAGGATTGACACGAGGAGAAAATTCAGGTGAGCTGACCAACATAGTATCAGAATGCTCGCTCATGTGGTTCATTTCTTGGCAAGGCTCTGATCTCTTCAAAGCGTGGGGAAAGCAGACTTCAGCAGCCTTGCCAACTCCTAAGCCATCTCCCCGACACACTCCTATTTGAGTTCATATGCGCATGTGCACCCACTTTTAAGAGGAGTAGAAGTAAATGAATCAATCGTCGGGTGCCCAATTCGAAGTTAAGACCAGGATTCATCATTGATGAACGCCTGGTCAGTGTGGCGGGCCGCGGATAAGGACTTAGGTTGTCCTGGGTACCAGGCGGCAAGCAGTATGCCTTGCGGGCCCGCGAATTTGTTGTCGAGCCTCAAAAAGATAGAATCCGCCACAACACCTCACATAAAATTAGTCAAATTATAGGAGTATCATTAACGGTGTTGAAGTTGAATACCTGCCAGATGGCCGTGGTTTCTTGTAAAACGAGGCACCATCCTTAGTACAAGCACGTTCGGGTGATATTCAGGCTACTTCGGGGCCCATCCTCAAGAATCAGCAGAATTACACATACGGGAAAACACCTGTTTCCAGTCTAAGTCAAGCAAATTTATGCTTGAAGTATGGGATCCTACATAGAAATTCGAGGCTTTGTGTATGCGTCAGGTTCTCGGAAGACTGAGGTTGAGCGTTGAGAAGAAAGCTGAGAGCCAGTTTTGTTATCTTATCTACGCGAGGAGTGTGACGTGTTGTGATCGGCTCAACGTGTCCGCGTCTAACCCTCCTCCTCATCCATCGCCATGCCAGTCGGTATCGAAGCTTGGGTAACTCAAATACCTCCAATTACACGCGGATGGCTTGCTTTGTCTGTCTTAACCAGTTTGGCCGTCGTAAGTGCTTTTCAGTAAATCGGTATTTCAACGGTGTTGATAGTGGCATTACAGCAATGTCAGCTTGTGACCACGCTACAACTCTACTATAGCCCCAAAAGCGCCTTTAGCAATGCTCAAGTACGCCTCACTTATCTGGTTGCTATATGAAGCCGACTAAACAGCGGAAGTAGCTATGGCGTGCGGTAACGACGTTCTTCTACTTTGGACCGATATCCCTAGACTTTGTTTTCCATCTCTTCTTCTTGTGAGTGTGTGCAGTATACATGGCTGTCGTACTACCCTCTGACTCATTGCGACAGCATGCGATATAGCCGAATGCTCGAAGAGTCATCCTTTGCGAACCGCAAAGCCGACTACTTCTGGCTTCTATTCCTCTCCTCCATAATGCTACTCGTATGCCTCAATCCCTTTCCTTTATCTTCCATACTGACACAGACGAAAATGTACAGATGCTCGCACCCCTCGTCAATCTCCCCTTCCTGTCCTCCTCGCTCGCCTTCGTCCCAATCTACCTCTGGTCCCGGCGGCACCCCTCCACGCCCATCTCCCTCTTCGGCCTCATCACAATCACAGCGCCATATCTCCCCGTTGCCCTAGTTGCCTTCTCATGGGTCCTCAATGGGACATGGAAGGCCGCCGCTGGCGACCTCGTAGGATGTGCCGTAGGTCATATTGGATGGTTCATGCGCGATGTCTGGACGCGCGAGATGGTCGGTGGGAAGACGTTCTTCAGCGACCCACCAGTCAGACTGTAAGTGTTCGCTTTACTCATCTGGCCAAGAGCTGGTATGCATTAATTTGATACTGATACACTTATAATACAGAAAACGGTTGTTTGGGGAAGACTAAACCCCCTGTACATACACTTGTATAATATATGTCCCGATATCAAGGCCTTTCCTATAGAGCGAGCAGAAAGTCAAAAGTAATATGAGAAGGATCGCTCCACTGTTCACGCGATGCCAAGGCGTATACAGGCCTCCAGTCTTCCTGTCAAATGATGGGATATCGTTTGTTGAATCAAAGAAAATCGGAGAAGCGAGAGTCGCCGCTTCCCTCGCTGATTTTAGGCATGGTCGACTTCGTCCGTCGATGCGGGCTCCCGACAGAGGGGTCTGACGGCAAAAGATTCACCGGCGGGAAGACATATTCCCCCTTCATGTGTTGCATGGCGCGATGCCTCTCATACTGGGCGATTTGCAGGGAGGAGGAATCCTTGGTGGGCGTGGGCGGTGGCCGGATGCGGTTTAGTGCTGAAGGTGGCGGTGACGGCAGATCTCTTGGTGGTCTGTTTAAAACAATAGGTGGCTCCCTCAAATGGTCGATTTCATGGCCGATGAGGATGAGGAGGATCGATATCGTCGATGTGCCAGCAATGATCATTTGTGGAAAATATCCAATGGTATCTGGCCAGCGAAAAGAAATGAGTGGGGACAACGGGTAGTCGAATTAAGGCCGAACCGATCAAGACGCCTGTAAATAACAACGGTCAAATTTACATATTATCATCAAGATGGGAAACAATTTGGACCCACCATCGAAGCCTGGAGCATCAGGCATACTATTCCTCATTTGCGGGATCGCAATTAGGATTGCGCCCGCCGAGAGCAGGTGCTTGAAGATTGGGCGGACGTTGCTGTGAATCCTTCTGCACAGCAAGACAAGCCCCACCGTCACATGCGCCATGATCCAGTTCAACGCGAAAAGTGCGAGGGCAAATATACGTGCCGACGTTGGGCGTGCTACATGCATGTCGATGTCGCGGCTGGTATACGTTACTGTACCGGCGGACGACGTAGAGGATGAATAGGTTTCGGAGTCTGTGGTGTCGATGTCGAAGCTCGAGGTGATGTCGATGGTGAGGAGTTTGCGGATAGGGACAGTGTCATTGGTGGCAGAGACGGCACGGAGGGTGCTGGAGAGGAGGTAGGTGTCGAAGGGGTATACACGGGCTTCATGGACATCGAGGACATGGTCACTGTCGAATTGTACGAGATTTTGGATGCTGTGGGGCAGTATGGGCGGTTCAAAGTGAGTAATGGGAAATCATGCATATGTGTATAAATGTGTTGCACCAACCTTCGTCTGGAGCCTGTGTCTCGATCCAATGGAATCTGCGCAGGATCGTAGGTGGCAGCGGGCTGTAGGTTACTGTTTATGACAAGTCAGAACAAAGTCGTGAATATATAGGTAGTACCAACTTGTCCACAAATATGCGAAGGGGCTGTGAGGGCATGCCACAAACAGTACTTTTGTGAACGCCTGTAGAACCGGGAAGAAAGAAACCCTCTCCGCATGCTATGATAGACCATCGTATGGTGATCGACGGCTCATCGACATCCACGTCAACGCTCTCACCCAGAAGCACGACCTGCCGATCCCCCGTCAGTTGTCAATGACATGATGTAGCCAGTCACATACTCCAGGACTGCTGTTTGCAGTTTCTGTTAGGGACTTTTTGAAGTAGTCTTCATCGACGTCGGCGCCAACGAAGCAGAAGCATATTGTGAATATGAATATGAGCGAAACAGCAACGGCGAGTTTGATAATAATAGCGCCACGGAGGGGCAGCGGCCGGTTAGGGGGAAGAGAGTCGACTATAGTTTGAGGCTCCGGGTGGGCAGGTTCAAGCGAAAGATGCACCCTTGGTATCGCAGGAGATAGATGAAAGGAACGAAGGCGGCGAAATGAATTTCTGGGACGAAAGAGTGTAGAGATTCTTAAAGACGACATTGTAAAGACAGGACTGCCCGAGGGGCAAAGTTAACTTACGTTGCATTCATTTTGTTGGTATATATATACTTTCAGTAAACTGATGTTTTTCGCAAGATCACATTTTCATTGACGTGAGCAACCAGGTTCTAAATGTAAAGCGAGTAGAGGCACGAGCCCGAATAAGCACAGGACGGCTAGAAGTCCTCGGTATCCGCAAGGGGAACGTAAGTCCTTGTTGACACCGTTATTTGCCAAGAGATAGATAGTGTGCAAGAAAAGACCTCTTGGCCTCTCTTGGCACTCCGGAATCAGGAATCCGAATACCGTCACAAAAAATCCTGGGAAAAGTAGGGAAAAGTTTGGAAAGACTGCATGTTCATTGAGATCGTAGCTAAGGCAGCATTTGATGATCGAATCGATTGTGGCGGATGGGTGGAGCTTGGCGTTGATTTTGAATGTCTTGGATAAGCGATGATGGAAGGAAAAAGAGGGCTCAACGGACAGTCTGACATTGAGGACAGATTGTTCTATGATGTTAACAGAGACTGAAGGGAGGCCACTTCCGACAGCGGGCCTCCAGCGTCTCCTTCCTGTCCAAAAATCACCAAAATTCCACGGCCCATGTTTAAGAACGCTTGAGCACGCTCGCGGGACAGTTGCGCCGCACTTGAGTCAGTCCCCTCCGAGCTGACAAACATATTCCACGCAGTTTTGGCCAGTTCCATGAGGTGCATGCCTAAAATGTATACTCAGTTCGGTTAAAGAAAACATCTGGCCGTCGCTCACCTATCTGAGGGTAGTTTGGTGGATAGATGAGTATGTAGGCACCCAGTAAGGTGGTACCAGCATCCATAGCCGACTCGTACTGTAATTCGTGGGAGGATTTGCTGAAAGTTTCTGAAAGGTTTGATAGATATGTCTCATGAAAGACATGATGTAACATTTGAGGTACAGTGCCTGTGGGTTTGTCTGGTAGGACCGCAAATGACTGGTCTAGACCGACAAATTCGCGGAGCGATCTTGCCACGAAGGACAACTCGTCCGAGCCGTTAGGAGGAAGCGGAAGAGCGCCAAATCCTTCTAGTTCAACGCAGGATGAGCATGCGCACTTAAATCCGTACGTGTACTCAAAGATCTGCTGACGAGTTTGAAGCATTGCAGGGTCCAGGTAAGGTATACATATCTACACACGGTTCGTCAGCGCGATCGAAGGCTTAACTCATCTTGAACTTACTTCTTCACCCTCAGAGATCCTTCGTAGAGCTATGATTTCCATGGTCACGCCCGCCGGAGTGAACAAGTATTTTGGAGCTGCGTTTGGATGGCACGAATGATTGAAGAGGCGACTGGCGAGAGGGAAAATACCATGTCCGACGGTGGTTAGATGGGAATGAATCGCGAAATTGTTGTTGCTAAATCTTTCATAAAGAAATTTTGCAATTTGTGGTGAGACTGCTGGCTTCAGATCTGGTAATGGTAGTTTGAACTTGTCTGAAGCATTCGGACCAGGAAGCAACGAGACGAAGGTAGATATCGGCAACGACTCGTCATTGGGCAGAGATGGATCAGGGATGGATCCTTGAGCTACGAGGTGAGCCAGTAACAATGCGTCAAGCTTCTCGTGGTTCTGCAGAGCCTGATACGAGTTGGAGGAAGTGAACGAGAGGTGTTTGCTGCAAAGTTTCTTATGATGATTTTTCCATTGCAAACCCTGGCCTACATAAGGACATGAGGGCGATTGTATGAAATGAACGAAGTGAACTCACACTCAGTGCTGCAGTACCAGTAAGAAGCGCATCCCGTGCATTTTCGTAGTCTCCTCTCTCCATCCGATAGCCGGAAACAAAAGTCGCACCTGTGGCCCTTCTCTGAGGGTGTCAACACATTTGCAAGAGACGGAATGACCGTGATTGTAGAGCCTTCAACAAGATCCAAGGAAGCAACTGCACGACTTCTAGCAGTTGGATGTGGTTCAATGCGTACCCGATCTAGAACAAGAGGATGCATTGAAATTTTGGGAGGTACAATATTAATCATTGCGAAGAAAAGTAGGGAAGGCGTTGACAAGTCGGGAATCGGAAGGTTTGGTGTTTGGTGTCGACCTCCTGACCGTCTCATATTTTCCCGCACCATCATCGTCTAATTCTCCCCGACTCGGGGATGTCGCTGCTCATGGACGAGAATGGATACACCTTCTTAGCTCCGTGCCAACGACTGTTTACTCTATGACTCTTGTTCAAAGCATGTGCGGCCGTCCTGTGAGATTTCACTGGGCCTGAGGCCTGAGGCTTCAACTTCGGTGCTATGGATCCCTTCCTGTGGATCACATACATAGCAAGCATTTTTGGTCTGCATACCGAATGTTTTCTGCTGTCCAAATGGGTAAATCTTGTTGTATGTATTCTACATAGGCGGGGGGCACGGATATCTGCGGAAAAGAACTTTTTATAGCCTCCCACCACTGTACATCTTCCCAATTCATTGTGGGAAATGCAACACTGGTCGATGGCCACCTTGGTCAGATGACAACCTTGTTCTCTATGTCCTTCTTGTGGCAAGGTTGACGCTGTCAGTGGCGAGCCTGGAGTGCTGCAGCGGCCAACCAGTGATGGACCACGTCATCATGACGTTACTTCAGCTCCAACAAGCAACTAACTAGTAGTTAACAAGCAACTCATACCAGCAATACTTCTCTTTGTCGATTCGACTCCTGCTCTCATGTAGTCATTGTGTCCCTTCAGCTTGCACTTGGCGACAGATTCCTGCGGGATTTCGGAAAACATTGATTATGTAAAGCGACAGCCGCGCGCAGTGTTTCCGAAGCATATTCCCAACCCAGGTTGTGAAGCGATTTCAGATTAATAGCAGCGCGGCAATGCAAGACTTCGAGATAGTTCAGCTCGCTTTCACGCGAAGGATGCTGGGTCTCTCATCTTGCATACAACCTTCTGTTCGTGGAAACGGCTACGTTCGTGATAGTAGGCCTGTATTTGATGTACCGGAGACATGTTCACTTCTGGCCTGTGTGTACTTTTGGCACCATTCAAGTTTATTCTCAAATTATGTACTGAGAATGCAGCCCATTTCCCAAATTGAACACATGGATAAGTTAATCCGTGCGATCCCGGATATCACAGCAATGGCTTATTTTTGTCCGCAAGCCTACACAAGTCCCATGTAGGTAGTTGCGGGACTGACTTGTTCCAACGTGGGACCGCGGCGAGGATAAACCTAACCCAACCTAACCAACAACTTGAAGCTTCACCTCCACCACCTTCACTACACCTTACTGTACCAGCACCCATGGCCAACAACTTTAATTCTATCCACCTACCCAGATCAATGAGATCAGTATTGTGTCGAGCACGTCATCGCAACAACCAGGTAAGAAATGAGTAAATTAATAATGTAACAGCCTGAGCAAATGGGAATGAGTGCCACTCGCAAACATGCTATGATCTATCTAAATCTCTGGCGCCCAATGACGGATTTCTGGCGGAAATCCCTTGAGACTCGCCTGTCGCTAACAAGGTCAGAGTCAACACCCACATGAGGAAAGACATTACAGACCAATAATATTCCATGACATCACTCTGCCCGAGCTTTCGAAGAAAGTTCTCATCGTGAGTGATGATAATGAGCTGGAAGTTCGACTGGCTTTTTCTCTCGTTGATGATACTATATTCAGGTCAGAAAAAGCAACCATACGGAAGGGCTGTCTGTGACTTACTCCACAAGACTGGCAGCCAATGCGTCGATGTTCTCGGTGTCCAAAGCATTGGTGGGCTCATCCAAAGCAAGAATGCCGCAATTTTGGCCGAAAGAATCTGAGAGCGCAAGGCGGATGATGATGGACGCAAGCATTTTCTGGCCTGCAGAGCATCGGCCACGCATATCCATCTCCACCTGATCCTTCGTCATGACCACCTGCAGACGGTTAGAGCACTTCAGAGAGTAAATTTGCGGCACTGACTCGATAGTTGTGTGATCGTTTTGAAGCATCGCCTTCAACATCACAACGTATCTTTATTCCGTCGATGTCTGAAATATACTCGCGATAAGAACGTCAGCGATGACAGTGCTAAGCAGCTGCCCACACACCTGTTCCTTGATATGTTTTATTCCACAAATGTTTCATTGTGTCATTGACTTCCTCCA